>CM070838.1:34046372-34313519 GCA_036326025.1 Chrosomus eos
TAAAGGGTGCATGGCCAATCTCAGATTCAGATATCTGGATCAGTAAAGGTCAGATGAATCTTCTAAGCTCACTCAAGCTTGTTTCGTCCACTCTTCTCAAAAATCATCCTATAGCGGTCGTTAGCGTCCGTTGGGATTTAACGTGGTCGCAAAACATTATATCGTTGTACAAACGAAGCATGGTTGTTATCAAGGCAGATCTTATTAGGCGATCATGCCATTCCTGAGACGTTAGTTTGGCCATCAATCGTCTTCAATTTATAATTAAGTTTGCGCTCATTTCCTGCCCACCGCAAAGCCACAACTACGCGCTGTCACTCTTCATTCCAGGTTTTCAGACTGCTTCGCCCTTCCGCAATCCGGATCCATCACCCGGCCCTCCTCTAACAGAGATTATGTTAAATTAGTCGCTCTGCTCAATCCAGCTAGACTTTATATCTCTGAAGGTGCGGATCCCTAACCTTAAAAGCTTATATTCTGCAGTCATTGTTCATAATGTTTTGCTTTTCTTTCAGATTCCTCTTTTCACATCCTGATCAGGGCCGATTGTTCCTTCCTCATCTACAATTACGAAAATCGTGATTAAATATTTCTTCCATTCATAGTTTGCTCGCAGGCATTCAAATTCACGCAAGTATTTTAATCCTAATTATCCAAGTCGTCCACCGTACCTTCTTTGTTTGCTACTTCAGGCATAGCCAAGTCCTGTAGTAAACCTCCAATAAACGCCTGCCAATCACATTGTATCACAAAGATAAAAAAGGTGTATAATTGTGCCCTTTTCGCAGGATATGTGGTGGGTCTCCGGTGTGTACGTGGGGTTCGGCTCGGAATGCCCACAGATAATTTTGAATCCCTTTATAATTTTTATCCCTTTGGATGTGGTAGGGCTGCTGCTCCCGGCACAGGGGTCGGAGTTTCAACAGCTCGTTTTGCAGCTTCGATTACCTCTCACCGACAATTTTAAAACTGTTCGCTTTGTTCAACCGGAATCATACAAGATGGAGACTCAAGAAGTGTCAACACATAGACAATATTCCAAATGGTCATTGATGAACGATGTAGCTCATGCGTAGCTATCTTTAGTCACTGATTGGCTTATGTCTCGATAATCTATAAATCATATCCTGTGGGCAGATTCATGCAAATTAGGGTTGTGAGGCACTAACCCAGGAGGAATGTCGTTTAGCTCCTCTCAGCGTTGTTGTAGTCTTTAAAAAGCGATTCCTTCAATGGAATTCTCCCACTGCTTGAACTTTGAGTGCTGTAACCTTGCAGGCGTTGGTTATGCTTAAACGGCAACATTACACACTAAGTAAGTTAGAAAAGCAAATCCATCCATCCCCCCCTTTATTGCCTTCCGGCCTGGTCTCTTTTCCTATTGTTGTATTCAGATTGTAGCTGTGTCTGTTACAGCGTTCATGGCTCATGCATCCAGGGGATTCACTCCAGGAGCTAAATACTCAGATTTTCCCCATGGTTTCTTTTGATTTAAGTTTTTCACCTAATTTACTCGCTTTCTTAAGAACTCTAAGAATGACTCTCAAGGCTCTGTATCACATTATCATTTATAAATTAGTAATAAATTCTGTCCCTTCTCATCTATGATTAAATTCCCCTCGATTTACCCTAACTAACGGAGTACTCTCTAAGCTGGTTCAGGACTCATCAGTTTATGTCCTTAAAAGCCGCAGTCTATCTCCTCCCTGTATACTGGTCATTCCATTCAGGATTGGTGCAGCCACTACAGCAGCTGAACGTAAGACCTGATCTAAAGATCATTCTCGAAGCTCAGCAAGCTCTGCAGTAACGATTCAGGTAAATTCCTACGCAACTACTGGTGGTGGTGTCATGCTTTATCTATCTGGCGATAGTCTAAGCTACAATAATTCGCCCTTGCGTCTCGCTGGCAATACGGTCCTTAGGGGCCCGGCTTCGCGCAGCCTAGTGGCTCTTCTATGCGCATTTTGGTATGCGTAGCACTAGCGACTCAGCTAACCTTGTCTATGCGTGGCTTAGCATTACCTTGTTTCTGTTGGCTCAGCGTGGCCTTATCTATGCGTGGCCTTATCTACGCGTGGCTCAGCGTGGCCTTATCTATGCGTGGCTCAGCGTGGCCTTATCTATGCGTGGCCCAGCGTGGCCTTATCTATGCGTGGCTCAGCGTGGCCTTATCTATGCATGGCTCAGCGTGGTCTTATCTATGCGTGGCTCAGCATGGTCTTATCTATGCGCGGCTCAGCGTGGCCTCGTCTCTGTGTGGCTCAGCGTGGCCTCGTCTCTGTGTGGCTCAGCGTGGCCTCGTCTCTGTGGCTCAGCGTGGCCTCGTCTCTGTGGCTCAGCGTGGCCTTGTCTCTGTGTGGCTCAGCGTGGCCTTGTCTCTGTGGCTCAGCGTGGCCTTGTCTCTGTGGCTCAGCGCGGCCTTGTCTCTGTGGCTCAGCGTGGCCTTGTCTCTGTGTGGCTCAGCGTGGCCTTGTCTCTGTGGCTCAGCGTGGCCTTGTCTCTGTGTGGCTCAGCGTGGCCTCGTCTCTGTGGCTCAGCGTGGCCTCGTCTCTGTGGCTCAGCGTGGCCTTGTCTCTGTGGCTCAGCGTGGCCTCGTCTCTGTGGCTCAGCGTGGCCTTGTCTCTGTGGCTCAGCGTGGCCTCGTCTCTGTGGCTCAGCGTGGCCTCGTCTCTGTGTGGCTCAGCGTGGCCTCATCTCTGGGGTGGCTCAGCGTGGCCTTATCTCTGTGGCTCAGCGTGGCCTCGTCTCTGTGTGGCTCAGCGTGGCCTCGTCTCTGTGGCTCAGCGTGGCCTGTCTTTGTGCTCAGCGTGGCCTTGTCTCTGTGTGCTCAGCGTGGCCTCGTCTCTGTGTGGCTCAGCGTGGCCTCGTCTCTGTGGCTCAGCGTGGCCTTGTCTCTGTGGCTCAGCGTGGCCTTGTCTCTGTGTGTGCTCAGCGTGGCCTCGTCTCTGTGGCTCAGCGTGGCCTCGTCTTTGTGGCTCAGCGTGGCCTTGTCTCTGTGTGGCTCAGTGTGGCCTCGTCTCTGCGTGGCGCAGCGTTTAAAAAATAAATTAAATGTTAAGCGTCAGCTAATGCGTAAACGTATCATGTAGTTCAGCAGCAGAAAAGTATTTTTCATATAAAGCAAAACATGCTCCACTTTATAGATTGTAGAGTTACTGTTCCCACGACGATATCAATGGAACTCCATAATATCCTACTTCTATGGAAATGGATACATCCATGTCTACCAGCTGTTCGCTAACTCTTTTCTTTCTTCTATTTTAGAATCTACATAATATACGGCTGGTGGGTATACTTTTCTTTTACTTTCTTTGGGGGTGGGCCCCGTCCAGTGGAATTATCTTCCACCCATTCTTGGGGGTCGGCTGTGCCCCTGCCTTCATCTTCAGGCAGGATATGCAGAATCCGTACCCTCGGATCGCGAGTTACGGACGGGGCCTACGCCAAAGAACTTTATTGCATATATGGCTTGCTGAGCTGTTAATAAAATGCATAATTGTACAGTATCTAATCTCCCGAGTCTTTCTGGTAGAAATGAAAGCGTAGCGTAAGTTCTGCCAGGAAGACTCAATTGTTACGTCATTTATTGCCTTCTCATCTATCCAATCGTGTTCTAATACGTGAAGTATAAAAGATCCTTACTTACACTTGTCTGAGTTCGCAGATGCCGACGCTTTCACTTACCACCATCCTCCCCACCTCCACCAAGACGGTCTTCGCTCCATCCTTCCCACCACCACCAGGTCGGCCCCTTCCAATACCCCTAGGGGGGTCGGCTGTGCCCCTGCCTTCATCTTCAGGCAGGATATGCAGAATCCGTACCCTCGGATCGCGAGTTACGGACGGGGCCTACGCCAAAGAACTTTATTGCATATATGGCTTGCTGAGATGTTAATAAAATGCATAATTGTACAGTATCTAATCTCCCGAGTCTTTCTGGTAGAACTGCTGCTCCTGGTGTCTTGTGCAGTTGCTGCTGGACACAGTCAGTTATTCGAGCTGCGGCCCTCGCAGCATTGCCATCCGGGGGAACATATACCGCACACATGACAATATTCCCAAACACCCTTGGCAAATAAACAGGTCTTAAAGATAAACAGAGTAGCTCCAAATCGGGGTTACATACCGCCTCCCGCACAGTATACTGCTTACACCAGTCGTCTCTGATGTAGATGGCAATGCCTCCCCCTCTGCTCTTTCCAGCTGCCTCTGTTCTGTCCAAGCGAACCAGGGAGCGTCCTTCCAACTCCACTAATGAACCAGGAATGTTCTGATGTAACCATGTCTCTCTGAACACCATAAGGCTTGATTCACGGTATTCATAACACACTCTGTTGTTAATACGAAGCTCCTCCATCTTTCCTCTCAATGACCGTACATTTCCAAAAACAACCGAAGGAAGCGGTGGTCTATTTCCTCTCCTCCGTATGCGTTGTCGAACACCACCCCTCTTCCCCCTCTTCCGTAAGCGCTTCGACTGAAACAGATGAGAATTCCGTGCCTCAGAGAAATCCACAGTTGTTAAAATGTCTCTTGTTCGAAGTGACAACAGTGTGTCTCTGGTGTAGGTAATCGGTGACAAACACCCATCTTCCCCGCTTCTTCGCACGGCAAGGCCTCGATACACAAGTTCCCAAACAAACAGCGTCAGCAGAATAGTTCTCATACAGATCCCCATGGTAGGCTACAATACGACCGTCTTCCGAATCAAATACTGAAAAACGTAAATAAAACAAATAAAAAACAACCGTAAAAATATTCCAGCACGTAATCAATGTAATGTAACCAACACCTGAGTCCGGGTCGCCAGCAGAGCAGCGCCACTGGAAATGATATGAAGACCCCATTCCACAGGCCACCCGGGGACGTAAACGTCTCCGTGCTGAAACTTGTCGTTCAGACCGTAGCACTGTTGTTTTGCGCAATCACAGACGTCGGACTCGGCAGGTTCAGTCTGATGGCTCAAACGAGGACCCTGAAGAGCCAACACCAGGCCAAGCTTTGAAGGACAACCCAAGCAAGGACGAGCAGTGCGCTGGAGGGCTGCTCCATTGACCCCAAACCTGGCCCAGTTTGAGCCTGAGGAGGAAACTGAGCAGGACAGAGAAGGCTGGACCCCACTGGACTGTTTAAACCAGTATATTGATCAAGATTTAATTAAATTGATTGTATACTGCTCCAATGCTACAGCACTAGCTGGAGTGCACTAGGAGTGGATACCCACTCAGCACATCAGCTGATGAGATTTATCATTTCTTTGGTGCCTCAATTTTGATGTCCTGTGTCCCGTACCCACAAATCAGGATGTACTGGTCCAGCGCGTTAAAATTCCAAGCCATCACTGAAAGATTCACACGCGACAGATTTTTCAAATTGAGGCAATCACTAAAGGTGGTCATTGATGATGACATTCCAGAGTGGAGAGCGACAGGCTGTTCTGGGAAAACTCGCGTTCGATGTGTCACATGCAAGGTGTTCTTGTGCTTGCAAGTTGAACGCAACTGTTACACAGTCTTTCACACCAGTTAAGTGTGATAAAAAGAAGATAAAGATAAAAAGAACATTCCTAGTTTGGAGAAGCAGAAGTTTTGGAGTGTGTTTGTTGTTTTTTATTTGGATATAAATTTCCTAACAACAAAAAATGTTCAGCCGTGCACAGGCTGTAAATAAAAGAGCGTTGCACTTTGTTACACAATGGTGTCTTGATTGTTTTCTGTGAATACAGACCCAGTGTCCACATATGTGGACATCATTTTTTTCAAGTGCTTCATGTTCAAAGATAATATCTGGTTATTATATGTATTGGTCCCTCCTAACCCCAAAAAGCTAGAAGAAATCTAAAATGCACACCAAACCAAAACTCAGGTCTTAGGAGGTTAAGAATCTCTTTTACAAGAGCATCCTGACCAAGACTCACAGACACAGCATGTTTTGAGTTTAACCCTCTGGGGTCTAAGGGTTTTTTGGGGCCCTTGGGATGTTTTGACATGCACTGACATTTGTGCCTTTTTCAGTTATTTATAAACATGTTAATGGCAAAGGTGTAAATTCACTCTATATCCTGTTAACCTTCACCCCCACTCGGGGGCTCACAGCTGAAAATGACATACCTGGATTAAAATAAATACAGCTCCTGAGAACAGTGTACCACAGGCACAATTAAGGTATCTTTGGAAAGAAGACAATTGGGACTCTACTAACAATCTATCAGAGTTGATAATACTCAAACAGATAAAAAGTTATAAAAGTTGAAGTGCCTCAAAAATAATGTGCGCTACAAATAATGTTTTATTATTTCATGTACAAATATATAAAAATAGACCTGGAGGAATCCAGATAGGTAAAGGATTGAAAGCCACAAGTCTCATCAGTTTATATTTCAAATTTGAGGAAGATATAATGAAAAATGGGGTTCCTGCAAACTTTTTTCCAAGACTATGTCAGTTCCCTTTCTCCCTCCCCCTGCCTGAGGCACATCCCCAGAAATGACATCCCCAAACTTAAATAATTGCAGTTTGCTGAACTATTTGCACTACATGCACAATTTAGACATATTTAAAAAGAAGACACTTTAGAGTTTATTACCCAAATCTTAAAGTTGAAAAAACTTTCCCAGACACAAATTTATAGAATCTGAAGTGTCTTGAAGATAATTTGTACTGCAAGTAACATTTGATTATTTCATGTAAAAATAAATGAAAACAAACCTGGAGGAATCCAGTTAGGTAATTGATTGAAAGACACAAGTCTCATCAGTTTATGTTTCACATTTGAGGAAGATATGATGAAAAATGAGATTCCTACAATATTTTTTCCAAAACTATGTCCAGGTACCAAGGATACATCAAAAAGCAACCTAATGACCAAATGTTATGAAGGGTACTGCAAGCTATTTTTGTCAGTTTATAAAATAGTTCATAATAGTTATAAAATAATACACACAACCATAAGACTTTATGTAAGTGATTTATTTGCACAACAGAACAAAAAAATATTATGAAATATATAAATAAATAAATAACTGAACTTCTTTCAGCTGGTTGGCTGGTGCTTGGATGCCACTCTTCATCTGAAGATTCAACTTGATGGCTGTTGCATGGGAAAGAATGGAAAGATAATTAGCACTGCATGTAGAGTAAATAATTCAGTTTAGTTTTTATATGGCTGGCCATTCAATCAACAATCAAACTGATGGGCAGTCGTTTAGACAGCATTCATACTAAAGCTCATCCATTCAATCAACAATCAATGGCCGGTGATGGCCAGTGATACAGACAGCATTCATATGGATGGCCAGACATAGAGCCAACAATCACACCGATGGCCGGCCATCAGACAGGAATATGCAATTTTGATAGCATACAACTCCTTCCTATTTATCTCTAGCACATATTTTCTGCAATTCTTCCCATCACACACACACACACACACACACACACACACACACACACACACACACACTCCTTCATCATCGCTGCCTCGAGTGATCTCGAATAAAACATCTTCAGCAGAAAAAAAAACTTCTTTTGACGATCCATATGATGACAGAATCCGTCCAGTGAGTAAGACGCGAAAACAGATGTTTGTTAACTAGGGAACCGTCTACTATAGCTTGTTAGCTAGCTGGCCTGTCAGATGACAGGGGTCGCAGGTGAGCTGCTCAAACTGATAGGAGAGTGGGGAGAGCGCCGGATTCAAATAAAAAAAACATCTTGCTCGAGTGAGGAATATAAACTTCCCGGGTATCGTTGGACTCGTTTGCTGATTGGCTACATTTTCTATCAGTCATATAATTTCGACGATTTCATTGGCTTTCGTTGCAAAGACAAAATGATAGGATGTGCATATCATGACGACACAAAAACTGACTGCAGTGTTTGGATATTTTGAGCTAGATATCGCCTATCTTTGTTTGTGTGTGCGTGTGTGCGGTCTAAATGTCTTCATTACACTCTAAGCAACACACCCATATAACCTTTTGGTACCGGGAGTCTGTTTTTTATGCATTATTATTTATGCATAACCGACCAATATGAGACGTCACCCTGAAGAAACGCGATGTAAACAAAGGAATAATTATCAATATTACAACGTTATTGTTTCTTTGGACTAAAAATGCTCCATGGGATGTTATTCAGTGGACCCTCAGCTTTCCATTCAATCTGGAACTTTTAGCAGTGGATGCGTGTGTGGCTCGTTATTACAACAATACTGGTAAGAGCTCCGTTTTTGATTATGTGTGTTTTGATGTGTACTGCTTGCCTAAATGCAATAAATACATTTGTTATAAGCTTTCCATTGAAAAACAGTGCTCTGTCATCGATGCTTGAGGCTTAGACCTTTAAAATGATATATAGTTTGCCAAGATTAATGATCTTATTTAGTCTCTAACATTAATGATGTTATTTAGTCTCCCTTGCTCAAACATTCTTAAACTCTACAGAACCAGTTGAAACAACTGGATTGAACACTTCAATTTAAATTTGTGTGTGAAAACACTTTAAATAGGCTACAATAAATACACTACAATATTTATAATTTAATCAAATATGGGGACACATCGAGAGATGTAGCCTATCCTTAAAATAATTTTGCCTTTGCCATCGGGCTGGCTATCCGACACTCTCCATATGAAAGAGGAACATTAACACCTATTGTCTGTCCCTCCAAACCCCCCACATGCTCTCTGAGTCTGAGTCTGACTTAAAATAAGGAGAAGTCGCAATTCACACTTAAATCGCTCTTCTAGCATTAGGCTATAAAAGTGTTGATAATGAAAGAATTAAATGATTTAAGCTACATGTTGTGGTATTTCTGTCATAAAAGTTTATTACTAAATATTTCATTATTTAAATAATTTAAAAAATATAAAACTGGTTTGGGCCAGCTTTTTCCAAGCAAAACTAAATATAATCTTCAAACGCATGTTCATTTTGTTGTCATGAACAAAATGCTCAACTCAATATTAAATTCTACAGGGATCTTTGGGTCCAGGCATGTAAAATGTGAATTAGTTATTTTTTAAGTTATTATTATTCAAATAAATATCGGTGCTTCGTGGTAGCCTACTGCTGATAAACTAAATAACATTTAGATAATAATTATGAACTTTAAATGAAACAATATAGCAACGCTTCGACGAATAAATGATTTGATCTGTTTTTACATTTTAATTCAGGGCGATTTTAATTAAACGAGATTTTCACCTTGTCATTTTCTCATTGCGAGGCGCTCACAATCACATAAACATATTTGAGCAGATTCTCTGTAGCTCTCGTTTTCATATGGATTACATAATCAGATAACATTTATTAACCTAAATATTTAGACATTTAAAGGCTTTAGACATATCCGATTTCCTATCGTGTCTGAGCTGAGGCAAGTGGCTTTCGGTTTATTCGGACGCGCAGTTCCCGGAGACAGAGAGAGACGACAGATAAACTTTTGTCATTAGCCTAAAAAAAAGTTTACAGTTTTGAACGATGTAGGCTACTCTACTCTTATCTGTATGACCAAAAAAAAATCACGTATAGCCTATTAAGTTATTTTAGCTGTTATGAGAAAAATAAATCAAATGAACGCGCTGCTTCGTTTGTCGAAAACTTTGCTTAAAACCATGTTTTTAAAAACTCTATGTAGGTTATAGGGAATACAACAAATATAGATATATAGGCCTATATATCTTTTTTTTTATACAAAACTGCTTTTGAACAATTGGTATTATTAGCTACAGATCTAAAGTCGTTCTGTTGGATAGCCTATTTGTTCCTTAGTGTAAAATGGAAATGCATGGTAATATTATTTTATAAATATAAGCAAAAAAATATATGGTGTAACAGAGTTTTAGAACTAAATAAATCTGCATTAATAGCCTAAAAATATATATATTTTTACAGAAGTCCATGTTTGTTCGGGATTTGAACGCAGGTCTTCCGATTGATGAACCGTCAGCTCTACCACTCGGCCATGTCGAAGCTCACTGAGAAAAGCCCAAACGTTTATGCAGTGTGTGTTCGCTCAAATGAGTGAGAATGTTTTGTTGTTAGCCTATTGTGAGTGTAGCCTACTTTACATGAATAAAATAGACCTTTTACAGTTTTAAAATATGATATCCTATCTGTATGACCAAAAATAACGAAGTAGGCTATAGCCTGTTATTTTAGCAGAAAAAGAAATTCAAGTGAATGCGGCGTTTGTCGAACTCTAATTCAATGTCAGAAGAAAACCCCATTTTAGAATACGCACTAGGCGTGGTGTGTCAAAATACTTAATTATAAACTTCAATATTTCGTTCAAAACCACATCAAAACGCTTTGTGACATTTTAAAAAGCCGTGAATGTATTAATACAATTGGAACCAGGATCGTAACTGAAATGCGCTGCATGTTATCTCTCAATACAGGAGCAGAAGCGCTGGTTCAGATTTTATTGTTTGTTGTTTAAACATGCGTGTTTTAGGCTATATTTAAAAAAATATATATACTATATTTGATAAGGTCTATTTAGGGTAGGCCTATTCGCTATAGCCTACTGTGGAGGGGGGAAATCACCCACCGGCAAATCGCACCTTGCTTAACCATGTTTTTTAAAATTATTTCTGCATATGGAAAGAATTCCAGTCCTGCTGTATGCTGTCCTGTCCGTGAAGTTTTTTTTGTTTGTTTGTTTATTTTTTAACAGAACTGTTTTTGAAGACGTAAATTCAGTCAATCTGTTGGATGAGATTTGTTCCTTAGTGTAAAATGGAAATGCATGGTAATTATATAAAAAAAATATTTATTCGGGTTTCGAACCTGTGTCTTTGTACTGTTTAAACCTTCAGCTCTACCACTCGACCACAAGCTCGGTTGTTCACGCGTCAGTGTGCCCACAAACGACAGATGCACTCTTCAATCTTCTCATTCCTCAATAGTTTAGCATCATTGATTGCACCTAATTTATTTTCACTGACTGCGAGATAGGCCTCCTTTAAATTTTGATTCATAAAATGTTCTGCTCTAAAAGTTTGCTATATTCTATTTAAAATGTAGGCTACTTTTACATACGTTTTGCTTTCGCTAAATGTCCCTTTGCGCCACCTGGCGGTCATTTCGCGAATGACTTAGAAATGCGACTGGGTTTTGACGCCGCGGCGGCAATAGGCATTCTGGTTGGCTACCTACTGTAGTATTTGACCACTATTGTATTCTGAGAATCTTATAGTGACAGTTATGTCTTAATTTGTGTCTGGAGTTATGTAATCAAAAAATGAGTCGATACCTTTGATATGAATTATGAGCGTCAGCCGCTCTCATTCGAAAAAAACCGTGAGATCGTCATGACAGAGCTTGACAAAACAACGTCCATCAGGGCTTTTAGCTCAAAAGTGTACAGATTTGGAGAAATATTGATAGATTCTCATAGGTTTACATCAGATTTATATAGACAGGAATCATATTTATTGAATATCTACCCAAATGCGTCGATTTAATCATTATGAGCGCTGGAGACTCTGATGTACTGTGTTTTCAATACATACTGGCAGCCTGAGGGCGCCCTGTGCACTTATGGACTCCTTATATGGAACACGAAGAAGAATCATATCATGTGACATTTCAGGAAGTCCATCACGACGTAAACACTAACAGAGATCGCTGTAACATGCAGATAAAGATGTTTTGAAGACAATAAACATGATTGCAATGATATTTGGTTTACCTGTGTTCTTCGAGCCATGTCAGGTATTTTCATAATAATAGATTATATTTATAATGTAATGCTAATCGATATAGACTTTATCATCGTGAAGAATACTATAAAATACTATATTTTCTGTCCGATTGTTTTTATCTGAAGCCAAATCAGAGCACAGAAGGTTATTTAAAACACTAGACTTGTGCTATAAAGTAAGTTTTAGAGCACAAACATGGTTTTAATCTCATAAATTGTCGTGTATTTATGGTGTGCTAAGCTAACATGCTAGCTAGCCCTTTGTGCACCTGCTACCTAGCTGTTATATTTATGAATATTTCTAAATAGGACTGCTTGCTGAAATGTTTCTTTTTTCAAGAAGGTCATTTTATATAGTTTCAAATGTAAGGTGAGAACTTTCCCTAAAAGAGATTAGGGGTTGAAACAGTGTGATTAGCCAGTCGTTAGTAATTATAATGCAGACAAAAGAAAGCATATTTAGAGCAATAACCAGAGGCTGGAGAGGTGTGAATGTGTGCAGGGGAGACTGACACTGAATGGAGATCGTTTAGACCACAACACAATAGAGAAAATAGACTGAATAGATGCTTAGAAAATGACAATAAACATCAGTTTGCTTTTTAGTCTAATCAAAATAAAGTCGTTTGACATGATCTTGAAAAACATTTAACTAAATAAAGAGTTTTAGACATATCATCTTCAGATTTTAAATATAACATGGTCAGACATGTGGCTTTAGCTGCAGTGCATTTCTAGATTGCTACAGGGCCAACTTCAATTTTATTTTCATGAAAATATTTCATAAAAATACATTTCTAATAACTTGACAAAACTTTGAAGCTATTTATAACATTTATTTTTCATTATGACAATAATTAATTCTACATTTGCAATAAACTGCCAGGTGTCACCTTTCAAATGAGATTGTACTTGTGCTTTTAGAACAAATGGTTCATGAACTGTATCTGTTTCAGTTTGGGTATGCCATTTCTGGGGATTTTTCAAAATTGGGGTTGAAGCTTAACAGGTTAAGGGTTATTACCAGGTTCCTCTAACTCCTAGGGCACAGGAGATTTCTGCTTTTATTACGCCGTCGGGACTCTACTCTTATACGAGAATGGCTTTTGGGTTGCGCAACGCTCCCTCCAGTTTCCAGCGGCTGATGAATCGAGTTGTTGCGGGGCTGGAGGGGTGCGCTGTGTATATTGATGATGTGGTCTGTTATTCAGACACTTGGACGATCCACCTTGCTCGCATACGTTCATTATTTGAACGGTTGGCGGCTGCAAATCTCACTGTAAACTTAGCAAAGTGTGAGTTTGCTAGGGCTACAGTGGTGGGAAAGGTGGTTGGACAGGGGAACGTTCGGCCAGTGAGAGCGAAAGTCCTGGCCATTGACAAATTTCCACGTCCTGTCACTAAGAAAGAATTGATGCGCTTCCTTGGTATGATAGGGTACTACAGGAACTTTTGCTGTAACTTTTCATCTGTCGTTGCTCCACTAACTAACCTGTTGAAGGGTTCAGTTAAATTCAATTGGACTACTGATTGTCAATACGCATTCGAAAACGCCAAGTCTCTTCTGAGTTCTGCACCTATTTTGGCTGCTCCTAGGCTGGAGGAGCCCTTCCAGCTGCAAGTGGATGCTAGCCTGGTAGGGGCAGGTGCTGTTCTCCTACAAAAGGATGACAATGGAATAGATAGACCAGTTTCCTATTTTTCTCGGAAGTTTAATTGCCACCAATTTAACTATTCGACCATCGAAAAAGAGGCACTGGCCCTTATTTGGGCACTCCAACATTTTGATGTTTATGTTGGTGGTGGGTTACACCCTGTGGTGGTCTTTTCTGATCATAATCCTCTTACTTTCCTCTCTTCTCTTCAAAATACTAACCAGCGCCTTATGCGTTGGGCTCTGTTTCTACAGCCTTATAATCTATCTATTAGACACATTAAGGGGTCTGAGAACGTCATGGCTGATGCTTTGTCACGGTCTCCTGATGACTGTTAAGCGGTGTCTATCTCTTCTCCAGTCCCTGGTTTTTTTTCTCTTGTCTCCGATCTTTCCATTCTTAAATTGCTTTCCAGGCGCCAGGATTTGCTGGGTGGGAAGGAGGGGGTGTAGGGGGGGAATTGGGGGGGTGGTATTGATTATTTATATTTTGTAGTGGTTGTTGTATTGAGGGGGTGGGTGTAAGGGGATAAGAGTTGGGTTTAATCTAACATTAGTCTTTTGTGATACTGGTTAAAAAGGGTAATGGGTGAAGTTTGTAATTGGGGTTTTATTTTTGTTTTTTTAGTATTGATTATGGGAAATGGTGTAATGAGTAGAATGTAAAATTACAGAGTCTGTTTTGTGGAGGGAGTGATGTCATGCCCGGCTTTGCCGTGCTAGGTGTGCTCACTCCACCATGCACAGAATATGTTGGGCCGTTTCTCTCCTCCCAGCCTGAAGAGGGAGCTGGTGGTTTTCGGTCCATCTGACAGCAGCTGATTGGCGGGACTGTTTAAAAACCCCTCTTGCCAGCTGTTGGATAGCTGCTCGCTCTGCTATCTGCTTACTCTGCGCGTCTTGGCATGGCGGGGTCCTCCAGGATGGCAGCAGCAGCTTACTCCTTTTTGCTTTGTTTGCATTAGCCTACACATAGTCTACACTTTACTGATTTGCACTACACTTTGATTAGTTTCTTTTTGTTTCTCATTTACTGACTTGACACGTTTCCTGGTTTGCATTATTATTTAATCATATTATTTAATGTTTAAATAAACTATTTTTGATTTAACTCAACAAACGGTGTGGTCTCCCCTATGTCACTGCTACTGTGAGCTAGGTAGTCGTGACACCAACAGAATAAAACACTATTTGGTTATTGTTACTTATTGCAGTGCACTAAGTTAGTGCAATTTAAAAAAACTGCTTGTTAAAAAAACGCAACTTGATCCTACAGAATTAGTCAATTACAGGCCAATCTCGAATCTGCCTTTTCTGTCAAAGATACTATAGAAAAAGCAGTATCCTCACAACTGTTCCTTTTTAGAAAGAAATAATATCTGCAAGGATTTTCAGTCCGGATTTAGACCGTACCATATTACCGAGACTGCTCTCATTAAAGTCACAAATGATTTGCTCTTATCATCCGATCGTGGTTGTATCTCTCTATTAGTGTTACTCGATCTTAGTGCGGCATTTGATACTATCGACCACAACATTCTTTTAAATATACTAGAAAACTATGTTTGCATTAGTGGAATTGCACTAGCATGGTTTAAATCATACGTATCTGACAGTTTTCAGTTTGTAGCAGTAAATGAAGAGATGTCTTATTGATCACAAGTTCAGTATGGCGTACCACAAGGCTCAGTACTAGGACCGCATGCTGTTCACTCTGTACATGCTACCATTAGGAGATATAATTAGGAAATATGGAATTAGCTTTCACTGTTATGCTGATGATACTCAGCTGTATATTTCTTCAAAACCTAACGAAACTTACCAATTCACAAAATTAACGGAATGCATAGCTGATATAAAAAATTGGATGACCAGTAATTTCCTACTACTAAATTCTGAAAAAACAGAGATTCTAATTATTGGACAAACTTCCTCACCTAATAACCTAGAATACTGTCTAACACTTGATGGCTGCTCTGTTAAGTCTTCGTCGTCAGTTAGGAATCTGGGTGTGCTCTTTGATACCAATCTTTCATTTGAAAGTCACTTGTCTAGTATCTGTAATACTGCATTTTTCCATATTAAAAATATATCTAAATTATGTCATATGCTCTCACTGACAAATGCGGAACAATTAGTTCATGCGTTCATGACCTCAAGGCTAGATTATTGTAATACTCTACAGGGTGGTTGCCCTGCACGCTTAATAAACAAACTACAGCTAGTTCAAAACGCAGCCGCTAGAGTTCTTACCAGAACCAGGAAGAATGACCATATTAGCCTGGTTCTGTCAACACTGCATTGGCTGCCTATTAAACATCGTATAAATTTTAAAATATTTCTGATTACTTACAAAGCACAAAATGGTTTAGCTCCGCAGTACTTGAGCGAGCTCTTAACGCAATATAGTCCTTCACGTCTATTGCGATCTCAAAATTCTGGCCAGTTGATAATACCTAGAATATCAAAATCGACGCAAAATTCACCGCAAACCGCCGGATCCAGGCCATATCCAGATCTGAGGAAGGACCATCACCTGGACACGACGACAACACATCCCTGAAGTGCCAGCCTCATTAACACTGAAGGCCTCATGGACACCTCAACACACTCATCTCCACACCGGCGTGATGACTCCGACCCCAACCAGATGAACTGGATAAATATCGTGAAAGCTCTGATCACATCTGACTCCTGACATTATGCTGCCTAAATCATAATCATAGACTGTTCGTTCGTTGGCCAAAGGAGGACTGGCCCCCCGACTGAGCCTTGGTTCTCCCAAGGTTTTTTTCTCCATTCTGTCACCTGATGGACTTTTGGTTCCTTGCCACTGTTGCCTTTTTCGCCTTTGTCGCCATTGGCTTTTGGCTTGCTTAGTTGGGGACATTTAACATTTAATTTTGAATTGAACAATACTATTATAACATTATTTTCCTGTTATCTCTGTGAAGCTGCTTTGAAACAATTTGTATTGTAAAAAGCGCTATATAAATAAAGGTGACTTGACTTGACTATTATTTTTTGTTCAATACAGTGCACTACTGTATTTCATTCCACAAACAAGATTTTCAAAATGTTTACATGGTGGAATTTTTGTGTAAGTGCTGTTTTTGATACTTTTGTTGCTGTTGTTTTCTATGTTAGGATCTCTTGCTTATGATATATGTGCTTGTTAATAAAGTTGTGATTGATCCTTGTAAACTGATGTGCGTCTGTATTTCTCCTTTATGTCATGAAATATTCAACAGGTCTTGATTAAATGCAATTAAAGATTAGCTAACATATAATAATTGATATAGTTTAGGATTGTTTTTGTTAAATACATCATCATACTTTGTCATGTCCAGTCAACTATGTTACTTTTGTCAACTATGATACTGGGCTGTCAATTAAGTTACCATTATGTTTTTAAAAAAATATGTATTTCAATGGTTCCCTAATCTCCAAGTAAATATTTAGAAACTGTCAGAAATGAAAAGACTTCCGACCGTGCCTTTTTCTCTCCGTCTCTTTATTAGGTTGTGAATGAATAATGAAAGACCAGCGCTGGGAAACCATTCAAAGAATAGCTTAGTTTGTACTTTCGGGGTCCCGTAATATATAGTGAAATATCAAGAGGAGTAACATACATCTAACCAATAGAAACATACATTCCTTCATCCCATATAACAATCCCATAAATGGTAAAGAAAAGTTAGATCTCCTCTGGAACTTAGAGATCCAGAAGGCCTTCTACCATATACATACTGCACATCTTCTATTGGACACACACACACATACCTGTAAAAGGAGAGGGCTCTTTAGCTCCTTCCTTAATGTGACAGATGTTTAACTTACATGTAAACATGGAATGTGTGTAGACTAAACATTAACTCTGGACAGTGCTGAGAAGGAGAAAATATAATTCCTTACAATGCCCCCTTTGATAATGACAGTTATCCTATAACATAATTATCACAGTACATTATTCTCAGCATATTCTTTCTATACATAACAGTGAGTCGGGAATGGGACCTACAGTTGCCATTTTAGCATGTACTTGTACTGCAACTGTCAGTATCCTGTTATCAGGACAAGTCCAATTCCCCGTTGAATTTTGATGTGTAATCGATCCCACAGTACTAAGAAATAAAGGACAGAACAGTTCTTCATCTGTCGTTGGTGATTTACAGTAACACTTACATGAGGTCCGTAAGCACTTTGTGGCATTTTTGTACAAACATAACAGTCACTCTTTTTCCCCGTAGACTTAGCAGTGAAATTGGCTAACCTCCAACACATATTGGAGGCAAACGCATGTGGTTCATCTTCATGTCTCAGCCAAGTTTCATTACCACTGCTAATAAGTGCTTGTGTATAAATGAACAAGTTTGTCAGCACAATGAGGTATAATAGCGACTGTGCAGACATGGCTTTAATGGATTCAATGATAATTATTGCTAATCTCAATCAGCAATCTCGTTCTTCGTCTACTTCTCTTCCTCGTTCTCCTTTCAATCAATGTTGGATGTCCACCTCCGCATAGGCTTATGCGTTCCCCGGGGTTGGAGCTAACTTCACCCTGCTAGCATGGATCCACTGCGGCTGGAGGTCAGTCAGAACACCGGTCCTCGTCACAGCGATCACCGTGGCAGGCCCCAGATAGTTAGGTTCCCCAAGTTTCGTGGGTTTCAGACACCTTATCAGCACCGATTGTCCTGGAATGAAAGGATGAGTTGGCTTTTCTGAAGGAAGAGGGAGAGACAGAGAAACATCACCATTTATGCCATTAAACGTTCTAACTAGGGAATCCACGTAATCCGTGATGATCACCTCCGTGTCACCTGTGGAGAGATTGCCAGCGCGACCTCTGACCCAAGGGGTCGGGAAAGGTCTACCCATCAGAATTTCAAAGGGAGACATTTTTGTAGTGGCTGACGGAGACATTCTTATTTCAGTCAGTACGGCAGGCAACAAATCAACCCAATTTCTGCCCGTATCTAGACACGCTTTATTAAGACGTTCTTTTATCGTTTTATTCAAACGTTCTACATTCGAAGATGACTGAGGATGATGCGGGATATGGAAGTGCCAATTAATACTAAGTTCTTTAGCTAATAATTGCGTGACTTTAGAAGCAAATGGAGTTCCATTGTCACTTGCTATAACGGTTGGAATACCGAAGCGCGGTATAATTTCTTTGGCAAGAACCTTTACTACCGTCTTTGCATTTTCTTTGGCACACGGAAAAGCTTCTGGCCACTTTGAAAATCGATCGATAATCACGAGCAGGTATTTGTTATTTCCACATGGTGGCATGTGTGTAAAATCAATCTGTAAATATTGGAAAGGGAGTTCAGGATGCGGTAAAGCATCATGGGCGATTGCCTTGTGCCTGTTTGTTTGTGCACATATCAAGCAAGCATCCAATATCAACAAAGTATTCCTTCGAACATTTGCTATGCAGTATGATTGATTCAAATTTTGTATCACTTTCTCTTTTGATACCTGCGATACACCATGATAATGCCTACACAGCATTACAACTGTGGATGCTGGTAGCGCGATTCTACCTTGTTTGTCTCTTAAGATACCAGCTTGATCTGGTTTTACTTCATTGGCTGCCCAGTGATTCAAATCGTTTTGAGTAGGATTAGCTTGCAGTATTTTAATGTCCAAATCATTAATCAGCGACGAACTCATCATTGGCACTTCGGTGCTCTTTTCATTTACATGTGGACTACGTATTGCTTCTTTTGCTGCCCATTTCGCTACTTCATCTGCAAATCTGTTTCCTTTGGCTTCATCAGATTCACCTGTTTTATGACCAGCTACCTTAATAACAGCAAGCTTCAATGGTTGCTGTGCTGCACTAATCAGCTCGGCCACAATGTTATGATGCGAAATTGGTTTTCCATCGGAGGTTTTGAAATTTCTTTCCTCCCACAATTTAGCAAAATCATGGACTACACCGTACGCATATTTGGAGTCAGTATATATGTTGATGCACTGACCTTTTGCCAATTTGACAAGCTCTCGTTAGGGCAATTAATTCTGCAACTTGTGCTGATTTATATGGCAACGAATATGCCTCAATTACACGATCAGGTAATTCAACAATAGCATAACCACACAAGTATAAATTGTCGTTTGGCTTGAAAACAGGATCCTTCTATAGTCTAGCTATATATCAAATATCTCCCTCCTCCAGGACAGATATTATAAAATATCTGGCCTGCAGGCAGTCGAAGTTTGGATTCTGGTCAGGCAGTCGTGGTCGTCACTCTCTAATTCACCATCCTTCAACAACCTGTGCAAATGTACAGTAGGGCCATATATAACAGAAGTTACTTTCAATGTTAAATTAGCAGTTGCTAATAATATAGCCTCATAGCCTGAACGGCGTTGAGCAGTCATGCGTTGAGTAGAAAGAAGTGTGTACTGTAAGTGGATGTGATAAAACAACCTTTTCAGCATCCTGTACCATGATAGCTGTCGCAGCCACTGCACGCAAACAGGCAGGGAGTCCCCTAGCCACTGAATCAAGGGTTTTAGATAAATAAGCTACTGGACGAAACGTGCCCCCATGCTCTTGAGCCAGGATTCCCGCGGCTGTCCCACCACCCTCATGCACCTACAAATGAAAATCTTGGATGTAGGATTGTCAGGCCGAGGCCAGGTGGCCTTAAAAGGGAGGATTTCAAATGTCTGAATGCTTGATTCATCTCATTTGTCCATACAATGTCCTCTGTATCACCCAGCGTAGCTTCTCGCAGGATTTTGTCATACATTGAACAGTTCGGCACCCACAGTCGACAGTAATTGACCAGTCCCAGAAAGCTTTGCATTTGTTTCCTTGTGGATGGATGCTTGAATGTAGCAATGGCTTTGACCTTGTCCACAGACAGACGAACTTGGCCTTGTGACAGTTCATGGCCTAAGTAGGTGACTTTTCTCTGCACCCACTGAAGTTTCTCCTTAGATGCCTTGAAACCAGCTTCAGCTAGAATGTTGCAGACAATTGTAGAGGCAGCAGCACACATCTCAGCAGAGGCACCAGTGACCAGGATATCGTCAGCATACTGGAGAAGGCAGGTGTCTGGAGGAAGTTTGACATCCTTCAAAGTATTATGCACGATAGCAGAAAAAACAGCCGGGGAATCGCGGAATCCTTGCGGGAGTCTAGTCCATTGATACTGACAGTTCTGGAAACAAAACGCAAACAGTGGCTGAGTATCATGATCAACAGGCACACTGAAAAAGGCGGAGCTTAAATCAATAACAGAAAAAAATGCATGTTCTGAAGGGATAGAATTAATTGTAGTTTGTACATCTGGCACAATAGGAGCAAGTGGCTTTATCAAATCATTAATTCTTCTCAGGTCCTGCGTTAAACGACAAGAACCATTTGCTTTCCTGATTGGATTGATTGGTGTGTTATAAGGTGAATGAGCGCGAACCAGAATGCCTTGAGCCAGAAACTGATAAATGAGGGCCGAAGTCCCTCCTCTTGTTGCTTTAAAAACAGATATTGTTTTTTTTAAAAACAGGCATATTCGTTGTCAAATTTGCCACATAGGGTTGGATATCAAGAAGTCCTACGTCATTCTTATGGGCCGCCCACAATTTTGGGTTTATTCAGTTACTTCCTGTCCGAGCTCAGTTGCAGACAGATCTTAGAAGAGAGCACTTCCTGTGTCGGTTGCAAGAGAGAAAGCTGCAGGAAACAGAAGTTTCAGAGAGTCAGAGTCAAATTCATGTTTAACACCCGATTTGTGCATTAAATGTCTACCCTAATAGGCAGAATGAGGAATTTGGTATTATTGCAAAATCATGCATTTTGAACAACGATGGTACATCCTGAGAAGTAGCCGGTAAAGTTGGTGTCATTGCACAATTTGTAATTGAGCCCGTGTACACAACAGAAGACAGTGATGAAAGGCTTGCCTATGAGAAAAAAAATATGGTTTATGGTCAACATTTAATTCAATGAATGGCAAAACATTTGATTTGTTTGGGTAAGACATTGAAATCATTGAGAAATTTTCACAACAGGGCTCAGTATTCTGCGGGCAGCGTCATTGTGTCTTCCAAGCAGTCTGATATTGCTTCTGAGACTGAGAGTTGGGAGAAAACGAAGGAGGGGGCTTTGGCACGTAGCCATCCGAGCGCCGACATATCTGGTTTCCATTATTCCTATGCAGCTCTGCTCTCTGCCTACAAAACTTGGCAGTGTGACCTGATCGGCCGCAAAAGAAGCAAATCAGTGGTTTATTTGTTTTTTAGGAAACGAACGGTTCTGAGCCGGCGCGGCATTCAACTGCAGCATTATGGGAGCCTTTCCCCTGGGAGATTCAAAAATCCCCAGCGGAAGAAAGCTCCCGTAATCGTTTACCCAATTCATTAATAGTGATATTACTAATGTTGGTTGTAGTGATTCGAATCAATTGTGCGGTCTCATGCAGCATGTTATTACGTGTTCACAAACAGCAAACAATTCTCATCATCCTTCACCCTAAGTCCGCGAAAAGGTTTAGATAGATCAACAGGTTCTGAATCTTTTATCACCAAGCTACGAGCTGGAGGCGAATCGAGGGCTGGGTGCAAAAGATCAACCTCATCAATTAATTCGTCTTCGGTAATTTCGGTGGGGAGAGTTTTAGTTAATATAAACCTATAATCCCGTCCCGTAAACTGGCTATACGCCGTCGCACGCTTCAAAACCGAAACAAACTGGTGGGGGGTTTTAGCTGGATCGGGCAATTCTTTACAGATAGCGATAACGTCAGCAAGAGGCAACGGATGCACTTTAAAACCATCTGACGTTTCCACAAAAGGAAATGCGGTCGCGGTTTTTAAATCAGGGTACAATCTGTTTTTTTTTACGCGCTCCGACGCTACAGGAGTCTCAATACACTCGTATTTTGGAGGTTGTGATATTATTTCGGCTGTCTTTGAGGGACTTTTTTCCTCCTCTGCGAGTGCATGAGAGGGAGTGCACTCCCCCCGCCCTGACTGCGCTCTGAGTGCAGGAATGTGTGTCTCTGCAGCCAGAGAGGGAGAAATATTTTTCTCTTTCTCCATCTCTGACTGAAAAAGAACAGCAGAAACTGCAGCGAAATCAACATTTGAAAAAATATTTTCTTTTGTCTGTTTAACTTTTTCTGGACCTCGAATCCAGTACTTTTTCATTGTGTCCCAGGTTTTATAGGACTTTTCCATGTAAGATTTGTCCCAATTTAAATCACCCCATCCACCAAATATCATGTCTTTAGCACTTTGCATATCGGATTGTTTAAATGATCCATCCCGCGGGAACGGATCCAATTGTGTTTTATCAGCTGACCAGCCAGCTAGATTTGATAGATACGGTTCAGTAAAAAATGCTTGATCATTCCGAATCATAAAATCTCTAGGAGTTTCATTAATTAACGGCGGACTTATCTTATTTCCCATTTTCTTAAAGCCACACAAAAATTTCTCCTCTAATGCCGAATAAATTTCAGATAATCAAATAAAAAACAAAAGAGAAAAAAAATCTGTTTCAAGTGTTAGTAAAGTATTGTAGTCAAGAAAACAAAGAGACAAGAAGAATAAAAAAAGAGGAAGAAAAAAAAAAGGGAAAAAAATAAATAAACTATTCATTCACAAACCCAAAAGAACGACGGAGCTTTATGAAATATCTTGCAACAATATTTCCTTCTTACAAAAGTAAGGATATCACAAAAAAAACGAAGAAAATTGATCACTTTTTTCTTACGTTCGTCCCGCATTAATACACGAGGTAAACACAAAAATAACAACAAAAGAGGGAGCTCAAATCTCCTTTGTGTTCTTCCCGCATCTCTTATTAGAAACACGAGGATAACCTTCCCGCAATTATCAAACTACGAGGTACCACAAAGACAGACTGATCAGGTCTCCTTTGTCGGTCTTCCCGCATTAATTAAAACACGAGGATTGTCACCAAATCTGGCAACCTTTAGCTACGGCACGCATCAAAATATGTCTCAGCAGATAGGAAGATCTTTATCAAAAAGTTCTTCTTACCTGGAGAATCCCGGACGAGCGACCAATTGTCAGAAATGAAAAGACTTCCGACCGTGCCTTTTTCTCTCCGTCTCTTTATTAGGTTGTGAATGAATAATGAAAGACCAGCGCTGGGAAACCATTCAAAGAATAGCTTAGTTTGTACTTTCGGGGTCCCGTAATATATAGTGAAATATCAAGAGGAGTAACATACATCTAACCAATAGAAACATACATTCCTTCATCCCATATAACAATCCCATAAATGGTAAAGAAAAGTTAGATCTCCTCTGGAACTTAGAGATCCAGAAGGCCTTCTACCATATACATACTGCACATCTTCTATTGGACACACACACACATACCTGTAAAAGGAGAGGGCTCTTTAGCTCCTTCCTTAATGTGACAGATGTTTAACTTACATGTAAACATGGAATGTGTGTAGACTAAACATTAACTCTGGACAGTGCTGAGAAGGAGAAAATATAATTCCTTACAGAAACTGAGTAGCTGTCAAATATATAGCTCAGCATAATTTCATCAAGAAAAATTATCATGAATCAAGCAGTTTGGAAACAAAATATACAGACCGGTTACTTCAGTACTTGAAATTTGGGGTTTCAATTGAACAAAATGTGTATTTTCTTAATTAATTGGGTATTTTAATTGAAAATGTAGGTAAATAGACACATATTCTTCAAAGAGTAATGATTTTTTAAAATGTCTGCCATTTACTTAAAGTTAAAACTTGTCCGTAACATAGTTGACCAAATAATGAGTAAACTTCTTGTTTTTAAAACTAAAGCTTGGCAATGACTAAAAACTAAATATTTCAGGGATGATTTATCAGGGAAGATAATATTTTGTAAATAAATATATTTTTTCCCAGAATTATTAAAACTCAAAATCTCCCACAATTATATATTGACCCAAAAGACTATGCCACGACGTTGTGGCAACTTTATCAGACGGTAGTCTCGTGACCACAGCGCTTGGTCGCTTCCTTACCTTCCCACAACGTTGTCTAAAGACCAGCTGATGACCAATCATTTTCTAACCTCCTCACCACGTCTTACACGAAGGGAAAACGCATATATTTCCCTGCGTTTTGGCCTCTCGTTTACACGAAAACCCCGTTTTTATCATAGAAAACGATTATTTCTAAAAACTCCGGCCAAAGTGGAGATTTCTGAAAACGCCGGTTATGTGTTGCCGTGTCAACTGGGAGAAACGGGGTTTTAGGTTCTCTCGTGTCGATTCTGAGGATTCTGATTGGCTTTATCCTTCTCCCTACACTGCCGCCCATCGGTTTGGCATAGTTATGATGGCGCTCGCGGCGTATTTATGCGGGTGTGTGCACGATGTTATTATTGAAAACGGAGGTGAGGAAAATATTCGTTTCTCTAAATACCCGGCTATGTGTAAACGTAGCCTTAGCCACGTCATTTCTTGACTTGGAAGCGGTACATTTTAATAGAAGAAATTTTTTTCAGAAATTTTATATGTACAGGTGCTGGTCATATAATTAGAATATCATCAAAAAGTTTATTTATATCAGTAATTCCATTCAAAAAGTAAAACTATACTTTAATTTTATATATATATATATATATATATATATATATATATATATATATATATATATATTATTTACAAATGTTACCCTATTCACCTGTAGTGTCTCACTTAAGACACTTAAGACTCATTCAAGTCATACAGATTTCAACAATTTCCCTTCGGTACACTAGGGGGCAGTATATGCAACTCAAACGATTGCAGCGAAGCGCTTCCGCTGCTGGTGTATAGAAGTCCCACCTCACGAACCGGAACGTGCGTGGATTGTGTTTGAATTTTCACTTTTCGTATCCTTTGACCGTCTTCTAGTTGTTTATTTTACAAACTTTCTTATCTTTTTAGTTACCTAACGTTACAGCAGTAGCTAGTTTAACTTATCAATCGAAGAAAGAAGAAATACACCATTCCTTCAAGACGAAACAGGTAAGTGTAAAAACAGCCCGCCGGTCCCACACGTTCTCTAAAGTATTTTCCTAATTTTACATTTGAACCAAGATCTCTATTTCAAATGTAGTTTAAAATGGCTTTTTAACTAGTTAGGTTTAATTGTTGAGTAGACAGTGTTGCGTCACATTTACTCAAATAGAACATGTCCGAGTGGGCCTAACATTACTGTAGGCCTACAGATACTGGTCATATAATTAGAATATCATCAAAAAGTTGATTTATATCAGTGGAATTCACTGCTGTAGTCTCTTACTGTGGTAATTTCATTATCCTGGTTAATAGAAAAGCTTATTTCAGCTTTATTTAATTGTTGTTTTGTATTATTACATATTGTGTTTCTCCCTTCCCAATTCCTAGAAACCCTGTTTTTGTCTGGAAATGTTGTATTCACACAATAGTGGTGTGGGAAACTATTAAACTCACATCTAATTTCTTCCATTGCAGCTCTCGGTGATTGCAGATTTCTGTGATTTCCGATTTAAGTGAAGACAGTGTTTTTCAGGTAAGCATGTTTTAAAAAAAGTGATAGTATTAAATCCAGTATTCAAATATTGTTATTGGGGGACTGTAAACTATTCTGTTTTTAGAACTTGACAATCCTCTAACTTACACCTTTTCAGAAACATCAATTGGCTACCATGTCCTTACTAGGGGTGTAACGGTTCACACAATTCACGGTTCGATACGATACACTTGTGTCACGGTTCGGTACGTTTTCGATACAGCAAAAAGAAAGAAATGGCAGAGAAAAAAATGGCGGTGCCCTGGTTGGCTGCGGCTGCAATGGCTCCTGAGAACAATGGTCATTTAACGCCAAATAAGGCATCTACAGCGGCTAGTTTAGCAGTGAACGCTCAGTGTAATAATGGTAGACTAACATACGATCGGCAGTTTATCCTAGAACAACGCGTATACTGCATTTCAACGACAGTGGACATCACAATTCTGCACACACTGAACTGCCTCGGACTGCTATGTCAGCAAGATCCAGCGGCCGACCAAGCAGCAGGAGCTCCCATCAGCTCGGGCCGCACCCGGAGGAGACGGAGACAATGTGATAGGAAGCGGAAGCGCGGCAGCCGCGGAGGGCTAACAGCCAAGCTAAAGGCTAACCCTTTTAGAACGCCGCTTCCATCCATTTTGCTCGCCAGTGTCCGCTCCCTGGAGAAAAAAGTGGATTACTTGAAGCTGGATTTAACTACAAATCGTGAGATGAGAGACTGCTGTGCCATAATTCTGACTGAGACATGGCTAAACTCCTCCATCCCTGACGACGCTGTTAGCATGGAGGGTCTTACAACTTTCTGGTCAGATAGGAGCTGCGCTCTCAGTGGTAAAACCCGGGGTGGTGGTGTTTGCATTTACAATAACAACAGCTGGTGTAAAAATGCCAAGGTGGTTTCAAGTCATTGCTCTCCAGACATTGAGTTTTTGACCATAAAATGTAGACCTTTCTATCTGCCCAGGGAATTTACCACCGTCATCATCACTGCTGTTTACATCCCCCCCAGTGCTAACACCAGTGAGGCTTTGACTGTGCTCTACCGCTCCATAAGTGACTTGCAAACTACACATCCAGTGGGTGTTTTCATTGTTGCTGGGGACTTTAATCAGGCCAACATGAAGACAGTTCTCCCTCATTTCCATCAGTATGTGAACTTTGCAACCAGAGGCTCAAACACACTAGACAGAGCCTACACAAATATTAAGGCAGCATTCAAGGCAGCACCCCGCCCCCACCTTGGCTCATCAGACCATCTCTCTGTAATGCTAATTCCTGCATACAGGCCCCAGCTCACCAAAGGAAAACCGACCTCGAAGCAGGTGAGGGTCTGGCCTGCAGGATCTGTGTCAGCATTACAGGACTGTTTTGAGTGCACGGACTGGGACATGTTCAAGGAAGCTGCAACTGAAAACCAACACACCAATGTAGAGGAGTATGCTGAATCTGTGTCTGCATACATCCAGAAATGCATGGAGGATGTCTCTGCTACCAAGACCGTCACCACACGGGCAAATCAGAAACCCTGAATGACCAATGAGGTGCGTGCAATACTGAGGGTACGAAATGCAGCGTTCAAGTGTGGGGACAGAGAGGCGCTTAGATCAGCCAGAGCCAACCTGAACCGTGCCATCAGAACAGCAAAGCGTGCCTATGGTCAGAAAATCCAGGGATTCTTCCACGACCCGACAAACAACAGACGCATGTGGAAAGGCATCCAGACCATTACAGACTACAAGGCTGCTCCTTTACCCTGTGAGGAAAACACAGACTTCCTCAACGCACTCAATAATTATTTTGGTCGGTTTGAATCACTTAACAACACTCCTGTGAGGAAATCCACACCTCACCCAGACGAACAGGCACTCAGACTTGAGCCAGCTGATGTCCGAAGGACATTGAGAAGACTTAACGCACGAAAAGCAGCGGGCCCTGATAACATACAGGGACGGGTGCTGAAAGACTGTGCTGGCCAGCTGGCTCACGTCCTCACGGACATATTTAACATATCGCTAACTCATGCTGTCGTTCCATCCTGTTTCAAGACTGCCACCATCATACCAGTGCCCAAAAAACACACAATTTCATCACTCAATGATTACCGCCCCATCGCCCTCACTCCCATCATTATGAAGTGCTTCGAGAGGCTGGTGAAGGACCACATCATCTCCAAACTCCCGCCCTCATTTGATCTGCTCCAGTTTGCATACCGCTCCATAGAGGACGCCATCTCCTCCACACTCCACCTAAGCTTGGAACACCTGGAGAAGAACAACACCCATGTGCGAATGCTGTTTCTGGACTTCAGTTCAGCTTTTAATACCATTATCCTCCAGCCCCTGGTGAGCAAACTGGCCCCCCTTGGACTCAACACCCCCCTGTGCAACTTGTTGCTGGATTTCCTTAAAGACAGACCTCATTCTGTGAGAGTGGGAAAAAGCACCTCTAGTGTCATCTCCCTTAGCACCGGCTCCCCCCAGGGCTGCGTACTGAGCCCACTGCTCTTCACCCTGATGACCCATGACTGCCGTGCCAGGTTCAGTACAAACCACATCATTAAGTATGCGGACGACACGACAGTGGTGGGGCTTATCAGGGACAATAATGAACTGGCCTACAGAGAGGAGATAAAACACCTGTTGGACTGGTGTGACACAAACAATCTAATCCTGAATGTCAACAGAACAAGAGAGATTATCGTTGACTTCAGGAAAAATCAGCCAAGTCACACACCCCTCCTCATCAACAACGCCGCAGTGGAGCAGGTCAGCAGCATCAAATTCCTTGGGGTGCAGATCACAGACACTTTGACCTGGTCCCTCTACACCTCTGCTCTTGTAAAGAGAGCACAGCAGCGTCTGCATTTTCTGCGCCGGATGAGGAGAGTAAACCTCCCCCTCCCATCCTCACCACTTTTTACAGAGGGACAATAGAGAGCCCCCATAAATATGACACTAGTCACTTTATGTGGTCACTGTAAACCCTATTTGCACTACGTAATTTTTATTTTATATTGTCCATTTCTCAGTTTTTCGCTGCAACACATCCTGCTGCTACAGATGTCTTCACTTTTATGAGATGTCTCATAATTTTTAAATCTAAAATTGCACATATTTTATATATTGCACATATTTATATTTATTCTGTGTCTCTTTTACTGTCTTCTGTTTTTATTCAGAGCCTTGCAACGAAATCTCGCTTAACTGTATATTGTGAATGTACTGTTGAATGACAATAAAGTCTGTCTAAGTCTAAAGAAATGTCCTTGATATAACTTTTTTTAATTATATTTTTATTAAAACTAACATCATAAAGTATATTTTATTGTTATTTTTGAAATAACGAAATGTTGGTCAGCAGGAAAAATGGTCCAACGAACCGTTTGGTTTAAAAATGCGTACCAAAAACCACACCGAACGGTTCAATATGAATAGTGCATCGTTACACCCCTAGTCCTTACACAACAAGTCAAGTATATTTATATAGCACTTTTCACAATATAGACTGTATCAAAGCAGCTTCACAGTATCAATCAAAACAACATAACAATGGTTGTTTCTTGGTGGAAAAAAACAACACATGGTCTCAAGTGGATAGTTGCTTTTGCTTATTTTATTCGCAAACCATACTTTTTTACAATGTTAGGGCGTTGTAGTTAAATTGAGTTTTAGGTTATCTGGCTAAACTGGCATCATAAAATGTGATTGTATTTTAGGATGAAGCCAAGTCGGAGAATCTATTTACAGTCCTGGAGAGCTACCAGACGCACTCTCCAAAAACTCCATGCAAGCCGGGCAGGGAATACCCGTGCGAGCCAGACAGGGAATGCCTGTGAGAATCTCACTCACCAAAACACTGAGAGCCTCAATAGAGACGCATTCATGGCATGTGGAAGAGATGGAATGGTAATAGAGGACGTGTCCGATTTGAAGAGAGATAAAAGCATGAATGAAGACAATTTGTTTGAAGACAGTGTGCATGAGTCATGTGATAGGCACAAAAGTGGTATGGAGTCACCCTGCAGTGACTCAGTGAGCAGTGACCCAGACCTCGACAACCACTCTGATGGCACATTGTTTGAAGCCCTTGCAGCTTGGACCAGTGAGTTCCGGGTGAAGCACAATGCTGTGGATAGCTTACTGAAATTGCTGCAAAGCCATGGTCATCCACAACTGCCATCCACTGCCCGTACACTCCTGAAAACACCTACAGAAGTGAAAACTGTGGAGAAGTCTGGCATGGAGTGTCTACACTACCAATTGAAGGAGAAACTAGTTGAGACCCTAGATCGTTACCCAATTCAGCTTGTGAGTGATCTTGAGACTCTGGAGCTGTCCTTTAATGTTGATGGACTGCCTCTCTTCAAAAGCTCTGGGAAGTCCATGTGGCCGGTCCTCTGTGCTGTAATGCTTAGTCCAGTTACTATTTTTCCCACTACACTGACTTGTGGGATGAAGAAGCCAACTGACCTTGGCTTCCTGGAGGAAACAGTTAAGGACCTAGCTGAGATCTTAGCAAATGGCCTGAACTACAGAGGGAGGAACATTAAAGTGACGGTTAGGTGAAAGTGACGGTTAGGTGCTTTGTGTGTGACGCTCCAGCCAAAGCAATGATCAAGAACACCAAATGTTACTCAGGGTACTATGGATGTGAGCGATGCACACAACAAGGATTATGGTTAAATCGAGTCACATACCCGGAGACATCTGATTTAGAGCTGCGTACTGATGCATCATTCAGAGCTCAAACACAGCCTGAGCACCACCATGGCACCACACCACTGTCTGACCTTCCTCACTTAAGGGAAGTCCCTTGCCGCAGGGTACACGGCGCCACTCAAATGACGCGAAGTGGGACGCACTCCGTGGACGCTGCGCAGCGCCCCCTAGACGATTTTTGGGGGGCCCCGTGACGACCCTGAAAGGGGCCGTCCCCAAGGGCCCCTGAGAGGTGGTCCCAAGACTCTAGACCCCCCAGGGGCCATATGGGAGGGGCCAGAAGTTAGCTCCCCAAACCCGCAGTTCGGGCATCGGCCACTAGGTGGCTCACCGATGTCCCACCCGCAACCTATTCGACGGGCGTCGAATAAGTCAGGGGTGGGGCGTGTCAAGATGGTGGAGTGACAAGTCGAACTTTACACAGGCTCTGATATATTTGTGTATAAGGCCGTCCATTCCTGGTCTGTGGTTATTGCATTTACTTATTTAAATGCTTTAAAGTTTTTTTGTTGCTACTTTCGTGTGAACTTTTGTTTTTTTGTAAGACTTTTCACTTGCCTTTCCACGTTGCACTAGCTGAAGTGATGGCGGGGAAAACTGGAGAACATGCTTATGTGTCAACGGATTCAGGTGTTGTCAGGGAGGAAACAGATGTGATGGAGGTTGAAGTCGAAGTGTCGTCTGCTAAAGATGCTCGACAGCAGACAATGCCTCACACCCCTATAAAGAGTCCTGGGCCCAAAAGAGCGAAGGCGGTGCAGGAGAATGATGAGATTTCCACTAGCGTTCTTTACGCCGCCATCCAAAGTCTCAGTCGTAAGTTTGACGAGAATTCAGAATATATTCGCGCCTTTGAATTCCAACTGAAGGAAAACACTGATGCAATTGTGAAAACACCCCTATAAAGAGTCTCTGGATGCCAATACGACGGTGGTAAAAGGGGTTAAGGAGGATGTGGATAAGTTGAAGTCACAGGTGACTCATTTACACAAGGAAAACGAAATGTTGAAACAGAAATGCGTGGAACATGACCGGTATAAACGCAGATGGTGTTTGAGGCTTAATGGGGTTCCAGAAAGAGAAGACGAGGATGCCAGACGTGTCGTTATTGATATTATTTCAAAGATCGTCCCCCCACTCTCCTGAACAACTACAGAATACTGTGGACACAGTTCATCGTCTTGGCAAAAAGGTGAAGGGCACAAGACCTCGGCAAATCATCATTCAATTTGGCATGAGGACTGTACGCGACATGGTTTGGAAGATGTCAAAGAATGCACCGGTTTGCATGGAGAGAAAAATCCGCTTTAGAGAGGATTTCTGTAAGGACGACAGGGAGGCTCATGCTCGTCTATGGCCCAAAGTTGAGGAGGCAAGAAAGAAAAACTTGAAAGCATACCTTCGCGACGGATACGCAGTGATTAATGGTCAGAGAGTGACAGCTTAATCCACGTTAAACGCAGTGATGCGCCTGACTGTGTCCGAATATCAAGGCACGTAAACATTTTTGATAAAGATCATGCGATTGTAGGGGACCAGGTATTTCATTCAGAATTCTATATACAAAGATAATACTGAAAATTATTACTTGAACGTTTTCTTTTCAGTCCAGGACTAATGTTAAGTTCATACGTTATATCGCCCTTAAATGTGTTACTATGCCTGTGTAAGAGGTAGGCTATGATATTTGAAAGCTAGCAGTTTTTTTTTATTAGGTGTTCAAGCACTTTAGTACTGAAAACCTATTGTATTTGCTATGGCCAATTTTGTTCAAAACCTACTTTTGCGAACTAGTCCCTGTTTTTTTTCCCAATCGGAACCAGACCAGTGCAGAAATGTTCTCTGGAGTCTGAATATCAATAATTATCGAAAAAAAGTTGAAATTTGCCCTTTGGTTCACTATAACAGGGTCATTTAGGAAATGGACCGTGGCAAAATACGGTCAAAAGCCTATAAATCCTACAAAAAAAGTCAGAACTTCACCAAAATTGATGAGCATATGTGTCATAGCATGGTGAAGAAGCATGCAAAGTTTCATGGAGATCGGACAATAGGTGGCGCTATAACCGTCAAAAAGGTCTCATTGTTATTAGGTGTTCAAGCACTTTAGTGCTGAAAACCTATTGTATTTGCTATTTGAAAAAAAAAAAAAAACCCTAAAACGCATCGTGCAGCCCAAACCGTAAGGCCTAGAGACTTGAAACTCGCCCAGATGGTAGGCCTCAAATATGGGGACAACCTAACAGAGTATGACCCCGTTTGGCCCATAGGTGGCGCTACAGCAACCAAAAGTACTAAATTGCTCATAACTCCTCGACAGTTAGGGCTAGAAGCTAGCTTTTTACACCACTGTAATCCTTGGCTCAAGACGGACAAGATGTATATCTCCAATTTAAAAAAAAATTTGTTATGGCCAATTTTGTTCAAAACCTACTTTTGCGAACAAGTCCCTGTTTTTTTTCCCAATCGGAACCAGACCAGTGCAGAAATGTTCTCTGGAGTCTGAACATCAATAATTATCGAAAAAAAGTTGAAATTTTGCATTTGGTTGGCTGTAACAGGGCCATTTAGAAAATGGACCGTGGTAAAATACGGTCAAAAGCCTATAAATCATAAATAAAAACTCCACCAAAATAGGCGCTATAATGTGAAAAAAAAACATATAAAGGGCTAACAGTTAGTCCGATTGACTTGAAAATTGGTATGCAGTGTCTTGGTCCAAGGTGCCATGTATGTGAAAAAGGATATTTGCGTATCTCAAAAAACATGGCCGCCATTAGCCAATGAACTTAAAGCACCTATTAAACAAGGTTAACGGTGTCCGATCGGAACGAAACTCGATGGGCATGTTCGACTGTTGGCCCAAGAGGTCTGTAAGAGTTTTGAAAGAAATCGGCCACTAGTTGGCGCTAACGAGTTTTACGGCTCTGTAATCACGTGGTGTTACACAAATCCCCATAAAATGCATATCAGTCGATAGATCTCCTCATGTTGAACAACTTTGCCTCTAGAACCATTGCTGTCAATCAAACCGTTCGTCAAATCGTCAAAACCAGACCAGTCTAGGACAATTCTCTGGACTCTCTAGATAAATAATTATTGAAAAAAAGTTGAAATTTGCCCTTTGGTTCACTATAACAGGGTCATTTAGAAAATGGGCGTGTCAAAATACACTCAAAAGCCTATAAATCATAAATAAAAACTCATAACTTCACAAAAATTGGTGAGCATATGTGATATAACATCATTAACAAGCATGCAAAGTTCTATGGAGATCGGACCATAGGTGGCGCTATAACTGTTAAAAAGCTTTAAAACCATACATTTCCTATGGTAAATTGCCTGTATTGGCTGTAAATTGTGTTTTCCATCTATTATGTCAGTGGTTAAATTTATGCTAAATAAAACTTAATGTGTTTTGATGCTTAATGGCCTTAAAGGCCTTAACTGCACATTTCCTATGGTAAATTGCCTGTATTGGCTGTAAATTGTGTTTTCCATCTATTATGTCAGTGGTTAAATTTATGCTTAATAAAACTTAATGTGTTTTGATGCTTAACGGCCTTAAAGGCCTTAACTGCTTGAACACCGCTAAATGCTGCTTGCAGCTTTAATTATTATTATTATTCTTTTCATTCATGTTTTTTTCTCTGTTATCTTTATATGTTCGAGGTATTAGGTGTAATGTTAAACGTAAGGCACTTTTTCTTTTTTGCAAGGAGCAAGTAAAAGTCAATTGTTTCTTTCTTCAAGAGACTCATTCAACTGATGTAGATAATAATAATAATAATTCATTACATTTATATAGCGCTTTTCTGGACACTCAAAGCGCTTTACATAGAAGGGGGGGGGGGATCTCCTCAACCACCACCAATGTGCAGTATCCACCTGGATGATGCGACGGCAGCCATATTGCGCCAGTACGCTCACCACACACCAGCTTACTGGTGGAGAGGAGACAGCGATGAAGCCAATCAGAAAAATGAAGCCAATCAGTATATTAAGATGATTAGGATTTAGATGTGAGATTTTGGAAATCACAATGGGGTGGAAAGGCTTTTTTCTCTCATGGAACTTCCCACTCAGCAGGGGTCGCCTTTTTGTTTAAACGAATGGACAGTAAAATGATTGCAAGTTTAGGTGATAACGAGGGTCACTGGATTATGGTGGTTCTTGAGGTAAATTAATGTAATTACATCTTGATCAACATCTATGGTTACACTAACAAGGCCGCAAATAAGTTGTTTTTTCAGAATATGGCAACAAGATTTGATGACTGGAAGAACACATATTTTACAGACAAAATTATTATTGGAGGGGATTTTAACGCTGTTCCAGATGAATGGCAGGATAGGTATCCCACTCCTTTTAACACTTTTTCTTATAACCCCCTAATCTATAACATATCCCAGTTTCTTGATCTCATTGATGTGTAAGGAACCCACTTAAAAAACAATTTACATGGGGGTCTTTTTCAGGGCGCATTCAGCGTTCTAGATTGCATTTTTGGTTGATACAGTAGGTTACCAACCAGAATAATGCTTTCACCGCCGTCGCTCTGCCGCGGCGGTGAAATTCGGGGTGTATTTGCTGCCTTTAACCGCTAAGAGGCGCTACAATTACAGACTTTGAAAAGTGTCCGTTTATTCTCTCTACTGCGTAATCTGCCGCGCCACGGCTAATTCAGAGCGATTGAAAGCTGGTAGCAGATGAATTCAAGTGAAATGTAGTTAAAATAATCCATCACAATACTTAAATTAAATTGAATAAATAATGAAAACATTTCCATATAAAACATTGCAATAGAAACATATTAGGCTACATCAATGAGGCTTTGTAAGAGCATAAGACGTTGATCTAAAAGCGTTCAGGCGGTAGCTCTGTGGTTAACGCAACAACACGGAGATCCAAGAGACCTGAGATCGAATCTCAATATAACATTATGTTGGCCGACAGCAGTAATCTTTAACCGTTCTTGATGCTTAAATAGGTAACTGTTTATTTGCGAGTTTATTAACTGTTTATTTATTTAAAGTCAAGCGTTTTGTTTAATTATCAATGGCACATTACAACATTGCTACATTCCTGTAGAGCCGCTACACAGACGACAAAACTGTTGAAGGAAGATTGTTAGCCGATTGCGTCAGAAAATGAAAATGAAGAAGCTCGTCTTTAGTCTGCTAAATTATTGTGTAATGTAAAAAACACTAAAAATACTTACACTTGGAACCCATCGAACAATTCAAGGTTTAAATAAAGTGGTGGAACAGTTTAAAAAAAAATGTAAAACAGGATTGCATTTAGACTTTATTTCCATGCAAAAACACAGAATCTATTCTTGGTACATTTTAAATTTGTTTTCCCAAAGAAATTGCAGCTAAATTAAACAAAATGGTACAAATCGAAAATAGTCCAAAGCAACATAAATTAAAAACATGAGTTTCTCTCTCACTGGATCTCAGCGAGTTTATTTAGTCTCCCTTGCTCAAACATTCTTGAACTCTACAAAACCAGTTGAAACAACTGGATTGAACACTTCAATTTAAATTTGTGTGTGAAAAAAATTTAAATAGGCTACAATAAATAAACTACAATATTTATAATTTAATAAAATATGGGGACACACACATCGAGAGATAATTTTGTCTTTGCCTGCTCATCAGGCTGGCTATACAACACTCTCATATGAAAGAGGGACATTAACACCTCCTATTGTCCTGTATCACGCTGAAATGTCCCTCCAAACCCCCCACAGGCTCTCTGAGTCTGAGACTGACTTAAAATAAAGAGAAGTCGCAATTCACACTTAAATCGCTCTTCTATACATTAGCATTAGGCTATTAAAGTGTTGATAATGAAGGAATTAAATGATTTAAGCTACATGTAGTGATATTTCTGTCATAAAAGTTTATTACGAAATATTTCATTATTTAAATAATTTAGGAAATAAAACTGGTTTGGGCCAGCTTTTTCCAAGCAAAACTAAATATAATCTTCAAACGCATGTTCATTTTGTTGTCATGAACAAAATGCTCAACTCAATATTAAATTCTACTGGGATCTTTGGATCCAGGCATTAAAATTGTGAATTAGTTCTTTTTAAAATTATTATTATTCAAATAAATATTCAAATACAAATATCTCGGTGCTTCGTGGTACTAAACTAAATAATATTTAGATAATAATTATGAACTTTAAATGAAACAATATAGCAACACTTCGACGAATAAATGATTTGATCTGTTTTTACATTTTAATTCAGGGAGATTTAGTCTCTACATTTAATTAGATCGAGATTTTCACCTTGTCATTTTCTCATTGCGAGGCGCCAGCATCATAAACATATTTCAGCAGATTCTCTGTACCTCTCGTTTTCATATGGATTACATAATCAGATAACATTTATTAGCCTAAATAATTAGACATTTAAAGGCTTTAGACATATAGCCGATTTCCTATCTTGACTGAGCTGAGGCAAGTGGCTTTCGGTTAATTTCTGTGACGCGCAGTTCCCGGAGACAGAGAGAGACGACAGATAAACGTTTGTCATTAGCCTATAAAAAGTTTACAGTTTTGAACGATGTAGGCTACTCTACTCTTATCTGTATGACCAAAAAAATCACGTATAGCCTATTAAGTTATTTTAGCTGTTATGAGAAAAAATAAATCAAATGAACGCGCTGCCTCGTTTGTCGAAAACATTACTTAAAACCATGTTTTTAAAAACTCTATGTAGGCTATAGGGAATAAAACAAATATAGATATATATAGGCTAGGCCCATATATAATTTTTTTTTTTTTTTTTACAAAACTGCTTTTGAACGATTGGTACTATAGCTACAGATGTAAAGTCGTTCTGTTGGATAGCCTAGGAAAATAAAGAAGGAAGGAAGGAAAAGAAAGAAGGAAGAAAGGCTACTATTTGTTCCTTAGTGTAAAATGGAAATGCATGGTAATTTTATTTTATAAATAGGCCTATAAGCAAAAAAATATATGGTGGAACAGAGTTTTAGAACTAAACAAATCTGCATTAATAGCCTAAAAAGAAAAAAATGTTACAGTATGTTTGTTCGGGATTTGAACACATGTCTTCTGATTGATGAACCGTCAGCTCTACCACTCGGCCATGTCGTAGCTCACTGAAAAAAGCCCAAACGTTTGTTTCTCCAGTGTGTGTTCGCTCAAATGAGTGAGAAAAGGTTTTGTTGTTAGCCTATTGTAGCCTACTTTACATGAATAAAAGTAGACCTTTTAAAGTTTTAAAATATGATATCCTATCTGTATAACAAAAAATACGAAGTAGACTATAGCCTATTAAGTTATTTTAGCAAAAAAATAAATTCAAGTGAACGCGCAGCTGCGTTTGTCAAACTCTAATTCAATGGCAGAATAAAACCCCATTTTAGAATACGCACTAGGCGTGGTGTGTCAAAATACTTAATTATAAAATTCAATATTTCGATCAAAACCACCTCAAAAACGCTTTGTGACATTTTAAAAAGCCAAGGCCACTGGAACCAGGATCGTAACTGAAACGCGCTGCATATCTCTCAATACAAGAGTAGAAGCGCTGGTTCAGATTTTATTGTTTGTTGTTTAAACGTGCGTGTTGTATATTTAATATATATATATATTTGATATGGTCTATAGGGTAGGCCTATAGCATTGATTCACTATACTGTGGAGGGGGGAAATCACCCACTGGCAAATTGCACCTTATTAACCATGTTTTTAAAAATTCTTTCTGCATGTAACCCCGTAGTTTTATTTATTTTTTTAACAGAACTGTTTTTGAAGACGTAAATTCAGTCAATCTGTTGGATGAGATTTGTTCCTTAGTGTAAAATGGAAATGCATGGTAATTATATAAAAACATGTTTATTCAGGTTTCGAACCTGTGTCTTTGTGCTACTTAAACATTCAGCTTTACCACTCGACCACAGGATTGGTTATTCACTAGTCAGTGTGCGCGCAGACGAGAGAGCGCAGCGTCTCTCTGTGCAGCGCAAAAGCCCGTGTTGACAGTTCGGGAGATTACCAGATACAGTATTTTGCTCCTGCAAATTCTATTTTTCATTGCTAAAATGTATTCTATATTTTGTTCTTTGCTGTAGTAGCCAAATTGGCCTATTTATAAAAATATTTTTTTTTGAACCCACTTACATTTAAAAATACGGCTGTTTGCACAGTGTCCCTTTGCGCCACCTGGTGGTCATTTCGCAAACGACTTTGAAATGCGACTGTTTTTTTTTTACCGCGGCGAATTTGCCGCGGCGAATTTGCCGCGGTAAACGCTGCGGCGGCATTAGGCATTCTGGTTGGTAACCTACTGTAACTAGTAATCTTCTTTCTTCCTCATTTGACTGTGATATTTCTCCTTCAGTTTTAACAGATCACAGTGCTATTTCACTTTCTCTTAGGAGCAATGGCAGTTCTCCATTTACCAGAACTCATTGGAAGTTTAACAACAATCTGTTAAAGTGTGAATCATTTTGTAAATCTGTTTTGTCAATGATTAATAATGTTAAAACTATGCCTGAATTAACTTCAATTGGAAAATGGGAATGGGTTAAATTTAACATTAAAAAATTGGCAATTAAAGAAGGGAAAGAAATTGTAAATTTTAGAAAAGCAAGGCAGAAAACAATTTTATCAAGACTAAATTTTTTTGGTAATAAATATACTCTTAGCAAGAGAGAGCAGAAAGAACTTCACTCTCTTCATTTAGAGCTGGATGCTTTTTATACTGAAAAGGCTAAAGGAGCATTCATATGCTCAAGAGCCAGGTGGATTGAGGAGGGGGAAAAAAATTCTTCATATTTCTTTAATTTAGAAAAACATAAACAAGCTTTAAAAACTATTAATAAACTAAGTATTAATAACCGTATAAGTGAAGAGAAAACAGCTATTGATGATTACATCTATTCCTTCTATAGTGATTTATATAAATCAAAATTTACAAAAAGAGATTGTGATTTTTTCTTTTCATACTTAAAAGATAAAGTTCCTATAATAGACTCTAATTTTAGAAATATGATGGAAGCTGACATTGAGATTTCAGAATTGGACATTGCGATTAAACAAATGTCTAATGGAAAGTCCCCAGGTATTGATGGCATCACAGTAGAACTATATAAACATTTTTGGCCCGAAATAAGAATCTTAGTTTTTTAAGCACTAAAAACGTGTATAGGTAAAGGTGAATTGTCATCATCAATGAAGCATGGCTTAATTATTCTAGTTCCAAAGTCTAATAAGGATAAATTATTTTTGGACAATTGGAGACCAATAACTCTTTTGTGTAATGATTTCAAATTGCTTTCTCATGTTTTTGCAAATAGACTTAAAAAAGGCATCGGTGAAATTATTAGTGAAACACAATCAGCTTTTATCAAAGGGAGAAGTATTCACAGTCATATTAGATTATTCCATGATATGCTTGATTATAATTATTTAATTCCTCAGACAAGCTTACTTCTATTTCTAGATTCTTCAAGGCATTTGATACCCTTGAACACCCTTTTCTGTTTAAATCACTAGAAATGTTTGGCTTTGGTCCTATGGTTTGTAGAGTGATCTCCATGTTCTATAATGATATTTTCAGTAGCGTTTCCCTTAACTCATGTTCGTCACACAGAATTCAAATTAAAAGAGGAATCCGTCAGGGATGTCCTATTTCACCATTACTTTTTAATCTTGCAGTCGAATTGATGTCTTTATTTATAAAAAAAATGGAGGACAATGTAGGCATAGACATTCTCGGTAGAACCTTTACTATAAGCCAATTTGCAGACGACACCCTTTTATTTCTTAAAAATAAAGAGGCGCTTCCACTTGTTATTGATCAAATTGATATCTTTTCAAAGGCATCAGGTATGACCCTAAACTTTAAAAAGTGTGAATTAATGCCTATCCTCCACATGGTTAAAGAGTATGAACATGGAGGTTTGAGAGCCATTGATTTTAAATATCTTCTTGGTACTTTCTGAATAAAATGGCTGAAAGAGTGTTTAGCAAAGTCACATTCAACATGGTACCATATTCCCAATCACATTTTCAATAATATTGGCGGCCTTGAATTTGTGTTGAGATGTGATCTTGATCTCTGTAAAATTCCTCTGAAGTTATCAAATTTTCATAAACAAGTATTGCTTTTTTGGAAAATGATATTTACCCATAATTTCTCCCCTCACAACGCCACTCTATGAAACAAAAGGGCTATAGTTATTAATAGGAAATCTCTGTTTAAAACTGATTGGTATAGTAAAGGCATTATTTTTATTCATGATTTATTAGATGATAATGGATATTTCTTGTCTCATTATGATTTCATTAATAAATATAGAGTTAGAATTACAGTTAAAGGTTATGATAAGATATGCAATGCTATACCCACTGGATTGCTAAGAATAATTCAAAGTAGTTTTTTGATCCTTTATCTAGACCTGTAGTATCCCTCCCCTCTTTAAAAATATGTAATGTACACCTCTTAGACAGTAAGTGTAATAACAAACTTATTTACAAAGAACTCAAACGTATTATCACTGGTGATTATCAATGCTATTTTTTGGGAGATGTTGAAACCTCAGTGAAGGATAAAGCTTTTACCTGCTATATGGCATACCCAGTTGCTCCGAAGGTCAAGGAGACTCATTACAAAATTATTAAGGTTTACCCAGTAAATGATTTTATGCAGAAACGATTTCATTTCGAGGTGGAACCTTGTGGCTTTTGTTCTTCTGGTCCTGAAACACTCGATCACCTATTCTTTTATTGTCAGTTTACTTCGAAATTTTGGTTTGATATACATAGCTGGCTGTCAGTAAAAATGGAGACAATTCCCCCTATAGCCCTACAAGATGTGCTCTTTTTTAAGTGTGATTTAAACTTACCCTTTATTGATGTTGTAAATTTTGTTTTATTGATGGGTAAATATCATATCCATACTTGTAAATGGAAAAAATGTAAGCCCTCCTTTAATATATTTCTATGTGATTTTACTCAAATGTTTCAGAGCTTCAAATACTTCAAAAAACATAATAGAAAGTCTGAAACTTTATGTCTCTCTTTATCAAAATATTTACTTTTTTAGTATCTTCATTCCTTTCATGTATATTGGCGATGTGCTTGTCTTCACCCTTGCTCCTTTTTTTTTTTTTTTTTTTTTTTAAATCCAAACTCTGTATTTACCTAAATGGAAGTGAAGTGTCTTACAGTGTTGTTTTGTTCCCTGTCTTGTTCTGTACATTCTGCAAAAAAAAAAAAAAAAAAAAAAGTCACGGGTGGGCGTCCACGGACAGCCTAAACGTCCCCCTGACAGCCTATTCACCCTTACACGCTCCACGAACATTGGCCGAAGTCGCGGGGTGGGCGGGGCCGTCCACGGAGTGCCTATTTGTCCCCTTACAGCCTATAATTCATTTATTTTGTTCACGAAGTGCCTATTTGTTCCCTGACAGCCTATTCTGTCCACGGAGTGCCTATTTGTCCCCTTACAGCCTATAATTCATTCCTTTTGTCCACAAAGTGCCTATTTGTCCCCTGACAGCCTACTTTGTCCACAAAGCACCTATTTGTCCCCTTAGAGCCTATAATTCATTCCTATTGTCCACGAGGCGCTTATTTGTCCCCTGACAGCCTATTCTGTCCACGATGTGCCTATTTGTCCCCTGATAGCCTACTTTGTCCACGAAGTGCCTGTTTGTCCCCTGACAGCCTACTTTGTCCACGAAGTGACTATTTGTCCCCTGACAGCCTACTTTGTCCACGAAGCGCATGTTTGTCCCCTGACAGCCTACTTTGTCCACGAAGTGCCTATGCCTGGGGCGCCAACTGCTGGACGGGGCGCAAAATTGCAGAATAAAAAAAAAAAGTTAAATGTTATGAAAGCTGCGCACACGCTGTACACTTTTACTGTGCACTGTCCACACGCTGCTTGTATTTGTTCATTTCGTTTACTAGATTATACAATCCTAAAAAACGACTGAGTCACTCTGACAGGCAGCAGCTGTCAAACTCACGCGCGTTGCTCAGCAACCGGGAGTTGCGCGAAAACATCTGACCGCTGGTTTTAGCGCTTTAAATGCGCTTTAAACGCCCCTTGGCGGTTGTAGGCTATAAATGATCATATATTATATAATCTTTTATTATTAAAAGAACACCCAAGCCATCGGGATCGGCATTCCGAAAACGAAGGAAGGAAGAGGAGGAAGAAAAACAAAGCAGAGGTATCTATATCATCAAGCTCACAGTCACAGCCAGTGGTTAAATTGGGCCGGGGCTCTCCGGGGCTCAGCCCTAGGCCGGCACATAAGACTGCCAGTGGCGCAAAAATACCGGTATGTGTAGCGGAGTAGGCGCCCTCATAAGATTTCATCATAGAATTTGGACCCCTCTCCAATAATATCGCGAGCGGGCGGGGGCGCCGAGAGCGCTGAGCGAACAGTAGCTCGAGTAGCTAGTGAGTTGTCGTCGAAAAAGATGGATAAAGCAAAAAAACGGCCGGGGGCTAAAATAGAAATAGCCCATTCATTTTGTTTTGCTTAATCGGCGGCTCTGGGTTAGTGCTGGTGTAATGCATTGGTCAAAAAAAAGTCAGCGTTAGCTTTTTTTTCTGACACCGCATGAAACGCGTAGATCAGCTGGTTGTAGTAGATTGGTTGTTTTCTTGATTGACACTGGGCTGGCCCAATCACATCTTTAATGTGAAGTATAGAAAAATTCTCTTTCTATTAGTATAGAAATTAGTACAAAACTTATGAAAGTTTCCTTTATTTTTCAGTGCATTGTTTTACAATATATGAGTATTATCATGTATTATCAGTATTATGTAATGTAGACAGACACTAACTAAAAGAGGTTTGAATTTTTCTTTGTTTAATTTGAACACTGAATATGGGTTTAAGCTTTTAATTTTGAACTCTCAAAGTGCACCAAATTGATGAATTTAACATTAAAATGCACAAAAGTTACATGGTCAGATAAAATGTATTTGTACAATGCAACTATGTAGAATGCTTGAATTATCCTTGAGCGTTCTTTGTAGCATTTGTATAAACAATGTAATACAGTTCAAGTCATAATTTGCTTGTTGAAGTTTTGGAGTTACTATATGAGCATTTTTAAAGGGGGGGGGGGGCGCAAAAATCAATCTCGCCTGGGGCAACCAAAGGGCTAGCGTGCCCACTTTGTTTGCGTATGTACGCCCGCCTCGGCCAGCACTTGACCATCACGCACAACGTGGTCAACCCAGAGGAGAGGAAGTATCTCTTGGCCATGGAGTTGGGGCGAGTGAACGCCCGTGCAGGCCTTTGCCCGATTCCGGCGTGTGGGAAATTTTCCAACCGGCTCGACCGCCACATCCGCACCCACTCTGAGGTCTCGGTGGGGGTACGGGACGAAGCGTTCCGCTTCTGCAAGAGGAGGGTGTGTCTGGCCAAGCTGACTGCCCTGAGGGCCTCCAACCCAGCCATTCCGATGGTATCCATCCTCGACCTGGAACAGCACCAGTTCCTGGAGGAGGACCCGTCGGACCCCCCAGACCTAGAGTGCCTGGAGGAGGAGGAGTGCGCAAACCCGGGCTGCAAGCGTCTGAAGGAGAACCTCAGAAGCCAGGTGGCCGACCTGAACAAGCAGGTCGACACGCTCAGTGAAACCCTCAGGATGGTCACTAGGAGGTATCGCATCCTGAAGAGGAGGTCGACCTAATCGGGCAGGTGGCCAAAAGGCTCCTCATCTCTCAGTCCGGAACAGGCGGAAGGCGCCCCCGTGGAAGAGGACGTTAAGTCTTCCCCAGAGGTTCCCTCTACCCCTCAGCAGCCCCATGCCTTGCCCGACACCAGCGAGGAGAAGCCTGCTGATGACGGAGAGAAGCCTGCTGACGACGGGAGAGAAGCCTTCCACCAGTCAGCAGCCGGAGGACGCGGGCGAAGAGCAACCCCATTACCCTGACCACGTGGCCGTGCTGAGTGAGTGTGACACTTTCATCTGTTTTTCTTTTTAACTCGTGGCTGAGCTAACACTAACTCTTTGCTCTTCCTCTGTTGTCGTTTTTTCTCTCTTTCTTTTATTTTTATTTTTTTGCAGACGAGATCGTGGAGGAGTACAGGCGGCACAGGGAAGGCCCAGACCCTGGCACAAAGCTAAGAGAAAACGTTGGGTGTCAGGTGTACCGTATAAAGAAATTTTTGGCGGTCATGGCGAGGGGCAAGCAAAACCTGGCAGACTTCCGCTTCCTTCATGACATTGCCAGGATACACAGGTGAGTAACGTGTCTCCCGTCGTGGGCTCGGTTTTTGAATAATCTGTCGCCTCTGTAATCCTTTTTGTCTTCTTGCAGTTGGGTCAGCTCCCTCAGGCAGGCGAAAATGACCGTCACAACCATCCAGCACTACGTGCTGAATGTCGGATGCTTCATGCGTTTCCTATCCGAAACCCCTCCGCAGTCCTGCCGCCTATACGGCAAAGCCCTGGTCGGCCTCCGCAGGGAGATGGGGAGCCTGCGGAAGTCTCTGAAGAGGGGCGTGGCCGTCTACCAGACACAGGTCAAGGAGGGCAAGGAGGTGAACATCATCTCCAAGGCCACCCTTTTGAGGTGTCGGGAGCTAGCTACCAAGGCCATCCCAGACCTATTGAGTGAGTTGTCTTTTACCTTCTCCCCGACTCATAGTACTCACCTGGTGCCGAACGGACCTTTGAACCCTAACGTTGTGCTTTGCTCCCGTCTTTAGCCGTCCTGGAGGAGGATCCCAGCCAGAAGAACCTGTGACGTTTCTACGGTCACCTTGCGGCGCTGATCTCCTGCATCTACGGCCACAAAGGTGGTGTTTTACAGAACATCACGATGCAGGAGGTTCTGGGGTCCCGCAAATCCACATCCGTGAAGGCACACCTAATCAACGTGAGCGTCTGACTTTTATTTGTCGTGCCTGATTTGTTTGTCGCCTCTCCCGAGTGGCACGTGTGCAATTTTTTTTCTCCCTGTGTGTCCACAGGTAGCCAACCACAAGACGAACATGGCGTTCGGGTCGGCCCAGATAATTTTGACGGAGGAGGAGTTTGGGTGGGTGCAGTGGTTCATCCAGATGAAGGATCAGCTGCCGGGCGGACCCACGGCAAAGTATCTGTTCTTCACATCGACCCAAAACCCCTGCAAGAACCTGAACTCTTACTTCCAGGAGGCCTGGAAGTCGAAGGGCTTCCCAACTTCCCGGCTGCCCCACCTTCACGGACGTCCGGATGTCCATTGCCAGCCAAGTGTTTATCGGCGCTCGGGCACGTATTTCAGAGGTCCTCCCTGGTGGCAGCATTGGTTTTTACTTTTCTCTGTCTCTGTCCTTCCAGATCAAGTTCAGCCACTCCAACGACGACAGGGTCAAGCTGTCCAAATTTATGTGCCACGACACGAGGACGGCAGATAAATTTTACGTCAACAATTTGACCCCCCAGCAGGCGATGGAGCACCGGATGCTCTTTAATGCTGCCCTGGAGGGTGAGGAGAGGGGCTCCCCGTCAAAGGAGCTGACTGGTGGGAAGCGTAAGCGGCCTGCGAAAGGGAAGCAGTCCAAGAGAAAGAGAGCTCCCGAGTCCCCGGAAGAGGAGCTAACCTCGGGGAGCACATCTCCAGAGGTGACCAAGAGCCCGGAGTACCAAGAGTCTGGGACGTCCAGCACCGAGTCCAGTGAGGTAAGTTGGCTTCCTTTGACTGCAGTGTTATAACATGCCTTTGCAACATCATGACCGATCGCTTACCATGTCTTTGTGTGTATGTGTTTTTATTTTACTTTGCACAGCATGGGGAGGTGGGATCCCACGAGGAGCAGGAGCAACAGGCGTTGAGTTCGTTTTTTGCTGTTCCAGTGTTCGTTTTTTGGGAGAGACTTTTATTTAATCCCGTTCAAGTGTTCGTTTTGTGAGAGTTTTTTTTTTTATTTTTTTTTTACCAGTTCCAGTGTTCTTTTTTTGAGATACTTTGAGTTCCTTTTTACCAGTTCCAGTGTTCTTTTTTCGAGATACTTTGAGTTCCTTTTTACCAGTTCCAGTGTTCTTTTTTCGAGATACTTTGAGTTCCTTTTTACCAGTTCCAGTGTTCTTTTTTCGAGATACTTTGAGTTCCTTTTTACTGATCACCATTTCATCTTCAAATTTCACCTTTTTTCTGTCTTTTTTTCAAAATAAAGTTGTTTTGTTGATTGAAATTTTAACTTCTTGTCTGCCTTTTTTCAAGAATTACTTAGATAATTCAAAATTAATTAGACACTTTATTAAAATGGTTTAAACTGGTCAAAGGGTTAATTGATCTGATCATGTAATCAAACCCTGTGTAATTAGTTTGTTATAACACCTATGTCCACTCACAGTGTCCACAAACAGCCTAAAGGGACCCCGTCAAATAAGTTGCAGGTGGGATGCTGTTTTAGACAGACAGATTGTCAAAGTCAAAAACAGCGTCCCACCTGTGACTTATTTGACGGGACCCCTTTATGCTGTCCGTGGTCAATGCACTAATAGGTCATAACTCGTAATTAAAAATGTTTTATTGCTTAAAACATGCACTAGAGTGCACAGGGAAGACAGTCAAGCATGTTGGGTACTTTACAGCCATTAATTATTTATTATTAGCCTAAAAATGGGCTGTCCACAGACAGCCTATTTGGACCCTGTCAAATAAGTTACAGGTGGGCAAAGTAAGGGCCCATCTGTAACTTATTTGACAGGGTCCAAATAGGCTGTCTATGGACCATCCATTAATGGGTCATATTTAATAATCACAGTGGTTTTATTAGGTAAAACGTGCTTTACATCACACAGGGGCCACAATACAACACACCGATGTACATTTCATCCATTAATTATGTATTATTAGCCTAAAAATGGACTATCCACAGACAGCCTATTTGGACCCTGTCAAATTTAGTTACAGGTGGGCCCTTACTTTGCCCACCTGTAACTTATTTGACGGGACCCCTTAATGCTGTCCGTGGTCAATGCATTAATGGGTCATAATTCATAATTACATTGATTTTATGAGGTGAAACCTACTGCACACCACACAGGGGCCACAATAGAACACACTGATGTGCATCACAGCTATTAATTATTTATTATTAGCCTAAAAATGGTCTGTCCACAGACAGCCTATTTGGACCCTGTCAAATAAGTTACAGGTGGGCAAAGTAAGGGCCCATCTGTAATTTATTTGACAGGGTCCAAATAGGCTGTCTATGGACCATCCATTAATGGGTCATATTTAATAATCACAGTGGTTTTATTAGGTAAAACGTGCTGTACATCACACAGGGGCCACAATACAACACACTGATGTACATTTCATCCATTAATTATGTATTATTAGCCTAAAAATGGACTATCCACAGACAGCCTATTTGGACCCTGTCAAATAAGTTACAGGTGCGCCCTTACTTTGCCCATCTGTAACTTATTTGACGGAACCCCTTTATGCTGTCTGTGGTCAATGCATTAATGGGTCATAATTCATAAGTACAGTGGTTTTATAAGGTGAAACCTACTGTACACCACACAGGGGCCACAATAGAACACACTGATGTGCATCACAGCTATTAATTATTTATTACCTATACCTGTTTGGACCCTGTTGAATAAGTTACAGGTGGGCAAAGTAAGGGCCCACCTGTAACTTATTTGACGGGACCCCTTTGTGCTGTCCGTGGTCAATGTATTAATAGGTCATAACTCGTAATTAAAAATGTTTTATTGCTTAAAACATGCACTAGAGTGCACAGGGAAGACAGTCAAGCATGTTGGGTACTTTACAGCCATTAATTATTTATTATTAGCCTAAAAATGGTCTGTCCACAGACAGCCTATTTGGACCCTGTCGAATAAGTTACAGGTGGGCAAAGTAAGTAATATCAATTTTAGGTTAATCTTTGGGGCCCCCTGAGTGATGTCCAGTCTTCAGAACACAGAAATTCTACTGTCCACGAACAGCCTACATTTTTGAATGGGATAAGTTGCAGGTGGTACGTCCATATCTCAGCCTCTGGACAGAATTTGGAGATGAAACCTGCCCTCCTGTGCTCATCTGGACATGCCCTGCCCATGGTGTGAATTTCAAAGAGATTGGAGAAACTTGAAAATCTGACCCAAAAAATCTCAAGTACCCCTTGGAGAATTTTTGGGTGGAATTTTCAAGTTTCTCCAAACTCCCTGAAATTCACAGCACTGTCTGGGCACGACCAGATTAGAGCAGGTGCGCAGGTTTCAGCTCCAAATTCTGTCCAGAGGCTGAGATCTGGACGTTCCATGTACAATCTATCCCATTCAAAAATTTAGGCTGTTCATGGACAGTGGAATTTCTGGGTTCTGAAGGCTGCAAATCACTCAGGGGGGCCCAAAGATTAACCTACAATTGATATTTAAAGGTCCCGTTCTATGCCCCTTTTTACAAGATGTAAAATAGGTCTCTGATGTCCCCAGAGTGTGTCTGTGAAGTTTCAGCTCAAAATACCCAACAGATCATTTTTTACAGCATGTTTAATTAGTCTTTTTTGAGGACTCAGAAAAACAGGCTGTTTTAGTGTGTGCCCTTTAAATGCAAATGAGCGGCTACTGCACGACACAGGAGCTTCAAGAGCTCGCACTCAGACTCTTATGACAATTTCATCTCATGGAATAATGATAACATCAGAAACTCTCAGTAACTGTGTTCATTTCGAGTCGGACAATAATGCCTACAGAGTCAGAGGGCTGTATAGAGATGGAACAGGTATAGTTTAGTAGTTTAATTGCGGTTATTATAACGTATTATAACGTATTATAATATTGCGTTGGATTGAAATGTGATGTGTTGGATTGAAATGTGAAAGGTTTTAGCACTTACATATTGTTGTCCTGCTGTTAGTTTAACTGCTTTCTATGGTTCTCATTTGTAAGTCGCTTTGGATAAAAGCGTCTGCTAAATGAATAAATGTAAATGTAAACGTATTTGTCATCTGCTTGAATGTATCCAGCATTATTAATAGCCTAGCTACAAGTCTGCTGTGTCGGACCAGGTCCGAATGATGATCAAAAATATACTGATGAGTTTAATAAAGTTTATTGTACATCACACAAAAGATGAAGCGTCAGTTTTACTTCAGAAAATCACAGTAAGAGCTGAGTAAACAGTAAGCAATAAGAAGTGCGCGAGTTGAGGGAGTATTCCTGTGGGCGGACGTTAGTCAGAGAACTGTTCTACTGACGTCATTAAAGACGGAAGCAGAGGGATGTAGTCCAAACCGGCCGTTCGCTGTAGGCGACTTCTGTTAAATAAAATATCTCGCTTGGCATTGAACTTTGAGCTTTATAATTTTACAGATATTATTTATACTCTAACAACAACATTACACACTAACTTAAGTTTGAAACATGGGATCGCGAAGAACGGGACCTTTAATCAATTTTATTCATTTTTATCAACCATGACATCAAAATATAAAACAGCATCCCACCTGTAACTTATTTGACGGGACCCCTTTGTGCTGTCTGTGGTCAATGCATTAATGGGTCATAATTCATAATTACAGTGGTTTTATGAGGTGAAACCTACTGTACACCACACAGGGAACACAGAACAACACACTGGTGTACATTACAGCCATTAATTATTTATTATTAGCCTAAAAATGGACTGTCCACGGACAGCCTATTTGAACCCTGTTGAATAAGTTACAGGTGGGATCTTTTTTTATATTTTTGATGTCATGATTGATAAAAATGATTAAAAATGATTAAATATCAATTTTAGGTTCATCTTTGCCCCCCCCTGAGTGATTTTCAGGCTTCAGAACCCAGAAATTCCACTGTCCACGAACAGCCTACATTTTTGAATGGGATAAGATGCAGGTGGTACGTCCAGATCTCAGCCTCTGGACATAATTTAGAGATGAAACCTGCACTCCTGTGCTCATCTGGACATGCCCTGCCCATGCTGTGAATTTCAAAGAGATTAGAGAAACTTGAAAATCTGACCCAAAAAATCTCAAAGGGAGAAAGAATTGGAGAATTTTTGGGTGGAATTTTCAAGTTTCTCCAAACTCCCTGAAATTCACAGCACTGTCTGGGCACGGCCAGATTAGAGCAGGAGCGCAGGTTTCAGCTCCAAATTCTGTCCAGAGGCTGAGATCTGGACGTTCCACGTACAATCTATCCCATTCAAACATTTAGGCTGTTCATGGACAGTGGAATTTCGGTGTTCTGAAGGCTGCAAATCACTCAGGGGGGCCCAAAGATGAACCTAAAATTGATATTTAATCAATTTTATTCATTTTTATCAACCATGACATCAAAATATAAAAAAGGTCCCACCTGTGACTTATTTGACGGGACCCCTTTATGCTGTCCGTGGTCAATGCACTAATGGGTCATATTTCATAACTACAGTGGTTTTATGAGGTGAAACCTACTGTACACTATGCAGGGGACACAGCTCCACACACTGATGTACATTACAGCCATTAGCTATGCATAATTTGCATAAAATCCAACTGTCCACGGTCAGCATTTAGGGCACCCGTCAAATAGGTTGCAGGTGGGATGCTGTTTTTGACTGTAACGCACTTAACGGGGTACTACGGACCCCAGTCTTTGCATACCGTCTGAGGGGCCCCTGAGGGGCCACAGATTTCAAATTGGAGCCATTCGGGGCTATTGGGACCGTTCTGTGGGGATGTCCACCAAACGCCTATGAAAATGAATGGGATAAGTTGCACGTGTCAGTGGCTCCCGCGCGGGCCCCTGGGGTCCGAGGGGCCCCAAACTCGTCAAAAAGTTGCGTCGCGTGGCCCTCTGCGACATACCGAGCGGGCTAGGTCGAGACATGCAAAGTGTGCATCATTAGCCTAAAAATGGACTGTCCACGGACAGCATTTAGGGCACCCGTCAAATAGGTTGCAGGTGTGATGCTGTTTTTGACTGTAACGCACTTAACGGCGTACTACGGACACCAGTCTTTGCGTACCGTCTGAGGGGCCACAGATTTCAAATTGGAGCCATTCGGGGCTATTGGGACCGTTCTGTGGGGATGTCCACCAAACGCCTATGAAAATGAATGGGATAAGTTGCATGTGTCAGTGGCTCCCGCGCGGGCCCCTGGGGTCCGAGTGGCCCCAAACTCGTCAAAAAGTTGCGTCACGTGGCCCTCTGCGACATACCGAGCGGGCTAGGTCGAGACATGCAAAGTGTGCATCATTAGCCTAAAAATGGACTGTCCACGGACAGCATTTAGGGCACCCGTCAAATAGGTTGCAGGTGGGATGCTGTTTTTGACTGTAACGCACTTAACGGGGTACTACGGACCCCAGTCTTTGCGTACCGTCTGAGGGGCCCCTGAGGGGCCACAGATTTCAAATTGGAGCCATTCGGGGCTCTTGGGATCGTTCTGTGGGGTTGTCCACCAAACGCCTATGAAAATGAATGGGATAAGTTGCACGTGTCAGTGGCTCCCGCGCGGCCCCCGGGGGTCCGAGGGGCCCCAAACTCGACAAAAAGTTGCGTCACGTGGCCCTCTGCGACATCCCGAGCGGGCTAGGTCGAGACATGCCAAGTTTATTTTTAGCTATTTTTTATGCACCTCTCTGTCTCCCATTGATCTCTATGGGAGCATTTGCCAGCAAGGGTCAATTCAGCAGTTAGGATTAGAGGGCCTACTAGGCTCAGGAAGCATCTAGAACCACGAAACTCTGGGGCCCGATCCGGGGGGCCCCATGGCGGTCGTCCGTGACGAATCTCGAGGTCCTGCGACCTTTTGACCCCTTTGGATGACTGTTTGTTTGACGTCCCACGTGCAACTTATTCCATGGGGCTGTTGGCGGCCAATTAGCATGAAAAAAAGTCAGAGGGACACGGAACTCTGGACACCGTCCCCGGGGCCCGTGACGGGACGCGTGTGTCAGTTTCGGGCCGATCGGGCCCTTCCAACGAGCCGTTCTGCTGAAACCCACACTTAGAACCGATCTAGAACCACCAAATCCAGGATCTAGAACCGGGGGCCCCTGGACTGCCGCCGTGCCGAATTTTTTTTTTTTTTTTTTTTTTTTTTTTGGAAAGTTCTGGTTCTTTGCTCGTCCTCTATATTATATCTTTTTCTAGTCCCTATCTGTCCTGGTTTTATATTCTCTTATTTCGGTTTTGGTCTTTTATCTAGTTTTAAATAGTTGAGCCAGTGTTTGGTCATGGCCTGTGCCGTTTCAGGGGTCCAATGGATGTTATCCTCCGTTGTACTGAATTGACTGGTTGGTAGTGGAGGAATGTACCTTGTTCTCTCTTTTATAATCCTATTCAAAAAGTCTAGGTTTTCTTGTATTCTGGTGGGTAGTTTCTTGCTGTAATTGATTAGCTGGAAGAAGATTGTGGCCGATGGGAAAGTGGTTTTGGTGACCCCCTGTAGTCTCTCGATTGTTTTTTCCAGTAGTGTGGTGTTGCCCTGTTCCCTATCATTGAGTCCGAAATTCAGAATTACTAGTTGAGTGTCCGGGTTAATGGTTGTTTTGTTTTTTAATATGTGGAATGCATGGGCCAACTTTGCCCCCGGATAACTGACCACTTGTGTTTGTTCCATATCCAGTAGTGGAAGTCGGGAGAAGTTGGAGTCGCCCAGAAAAAGTATGGGTCTCTGGGGAGTCAAGGACCAATTGGCGTATTTATTATGTTTGCACACGTGTCGTTCAAAGAGGCCAAACCTCTGGGTCACCGGCCCTTTCTGGGGCTTGGGGAGTTGCAGTTCAGTGGTGTCTGTTGAGCTGCCCCGGAGTTGGGTTTCAATAGTGTTGGTGGACGTGTTAGGGGATCTACTTTCTACCGTGGGGTAAAAAACGTCTTCCTCTTCTGGCTCTTCTGGTTTCTTCTTTTTTTGGGCTGGGTCTTCCGCTATTTCCTCCTGATTTTCCGTTAACTTTCTCCGGGTACCCCCTTTGGAGTTGGATGCGGTGGGTTCGGTTGTTTCTTTTTGGGCGTTTCCCTTTGGATTGGGCTCGATATGTTCGGTCGGGTTCTTAGGAGTGGTTGGATTTTTGGGAGTCATAAATTCACGAACTGCTCGGGACGCTTGTTCAATCGTGGTATCCTTTAGGGTTTTCAGGTTTTTCTTTCCCCATTTTACGGCTATCGCCCAGGCTTCCTCCCATCGATCCCCCGAGGTATTCGTGATCTGGTTTTGGGTTAGGGTCAGGCATTCTGCGTAATGCATCCTGAGAATCTCCAATGCGATTTGTAGCCAGTTGTGGGTGTTTCCTGTTATAAGGTCTTGGGTTTTCGGGTTCATACCCAAGAGGGCCGGTCGGACGGTCTGGTCAATTAAATTGGCGACGTGTTTTAGCCGGCGTGGTGTTGTGTCTTGTTCTTGTCCTTCCCTAAGGATTATTTCGTGTGTGATAAGCTCTGAGAAACGCGTAGAGTTTTCTCAGCAAGATTCCGAAGTGGTCATATGACGCCATGGTGCTTTTTTGGGATGTCCTAGAGACAGGATATAATATATTAATTTGACAGCTTCGTATTAAATCGTGTGGTTTAGAACAAGATATGTTTTAATGAAATGTGTTTTAATGAGATATGTTTTAATGGGATATGTTTTAGTGGATCCGAAAGTGTTAGACCTGTCTGGGCCACCCACTTTCCTGCCTGTCTGGGCATTTGATCCTTTCCCTAAACCCGGTCTCCCCTCCCTATGATTAGGGGAGAGGGAGACCTGGTAAGGGAGACATATCGTGTAAGTGTGGCGTGTCGAGGATCTAGTTTCTAAACTTTTTTTGTTCTAGTCGTTCGTTGAGGCCTTTTGGGAATTTGGTGTTTAATTTTTGAATCCATTTCCATTCCATTTTTCTCCTCTGTTGTTCTGTCCATTGGGGGTTATGTTCTATACCCTGTATGCGTATATTCGTAGCCCCGTGTCTAAGGAAGTGTCTAATTAATGTCTGGTCCCTGTTTCTTTGGAGAGACTTGCGGATGTTGTATCTGTGCTGATATAGTCTACTCCTGATTGAGTTTTTGGTTTGTCCCACGTATTGTAATTGACATTTGTTGCATGTTATTAGGTACACGCAGTTCGTAGAATTAAGGGGTATTTTTGGAATGGGGTACGCTATGGTGTGACCTATTTTTCTTATAAACTTGGGTTTGTAAATTGATCGTGTGGTAGCCCCGGTGGGTAGTTTACTCCTGACTAGAAGGTCCTTGAGGCTAGGGTTCCTTTTATATGCCGAAATTATGGAAATGTTTTGTTCGGATCCGAAGGTTCTGGTGAAGTTATTTTTGATTTGGCGATTAAGGTGTACCGAAAGCGGTGCGTAGGTAAAGATGGCGGGGACTAAAATTGAGTTATCTGAGTTTAGCTGTGGGATTGGGTTTGCTCGTGTCTGGGTATGTTTTTTGTAAATTGCATTGAGTTTGGTTTTGGAATAGCCCCTTTTTCTAAGTGCTTTGAATAATGTTTTCTTGGCTTCTTCGAAATCTTCCTCTCTAGAGCAGATTCTCGAGAACCTGGTGAGTTGTGCCTGGACTATTCCCTCGAAGGTGTGTCTGGGGTGAAAACTTTTACGGTGTAATAAAGAGTGTGTGTCTGTTTCTTTGAAATAGACTTTTCTGTCTAATATGTGGGTGGTGCCGAAGTCTGGGCCTTTGAAGACCGTGGTGTCCAGAAAGTTAACCGTTGAGTCATTGATCGTGGTTTTAACTTTGATAAGGTTATGATGTCTATTCAAGGTGTTGATGAATTCCTGGAAGTCGTGGACTCCATGTTCCCATGTCCCCCATATATCATCTAGATAACGAAAGTAGGTCGTAGGTTTTTTGGTACATTTTAGAAGTGCTGTCTCTTCCCAATTGGCCATATAGATGTCAGCATAGGACGGTGCGAATTTTTTACCCATGGCTGTACCGTTTGTTTGGAGAAAATATTCGCCCGCGAATTCGAAGTCGTTACGAGTGAGGCTAATTTCTAGTAATTCCAGAATTGTCCTGTCTGGTCTGGGAACTTTTGGAAGGTATCTTGGACAATTTTAAGTCCTAACCCGGTCTCTATATTGGTGTAAAGGCTCACCACATCCATTGTGAAAAGGATGATGTCAGTTGGGAACCTAGTTGTTCTGATTTTGTTGAGGAAATCGTACGTGTCCCTAATATAACTATCGTGTTTGGTAGAGATGGGTTTCAGGTAGTAATCGATATACTCTGCTACCCTATATGATTCGCTACCGCAGTCTGACACTATGGGGCGTCCTGGGGGCATATTTGGGGTGGGCCAATCTTCTTTGGGTTTGTGGATTTTAGGTAAAAGGTAAAATCTCCTAGGTCTGGGGTCGTGTTCTCCTAGCAGGAAGGTCATCTGTTTGGGTTTAAGAAATCCCTCTCTCACCGTTCTCCCTAATATCTCCCTGATTTTGGGGATTGTTTCCGGATAGATTGGTTTGTGTATTTTTTGGTAGTATTGGTGATCTCCCAGTTGGCGTAGGGCTTGTTGTATGTATTCGGGTTTGTCCATAATAACTACTACATTACCCTTATCCGCTGGTTTAATGATTAAGTCTGGTCTCTGGGCTAGTGAGTGGAGTGCTTCTATCTCTCCGGGAGATAAGTTAGGTTTTGGTGTTACTGGTTTGGAGGCGAGTGTCTTAAGTTGCTTTTCGTTTTCATCGAAAAAAATCCCATAATTTGTTTGGTAATTGTTGAGGTGGTGGTCTCCAATTGGATTGTTCGGTAAAGGGGATTGCCTGATTTGGGTTACTGCCGGTTCCAAAAAAGAGTGTTTTCTCCATTCTTTGGTGGAAGTTATTTAATTCCGCGTATATCGTGGGTCTGTCCCTGCATTTAGCTAAGTGCGAGGGGATATAGGATAATCCTCGGCTAAGCACCGCTCTTTCTTCTGGGGATAAGACGTGAATCCTAGAAAGGTTAAGGACTGTCTCGGGTGAGTTAGGGTTTATGGTAATTTGGGATCGTGCTGTTTGTATTCTCATGTAATTAGTGACGTGGAGTGAGGCTTGTTCAACTATGGTTGGTTGAAATTTTTTTAGATTGCGTTTAGCCCATTTGATCGCTATCTGCCAGGCCTCTTCCCAGTGATCCCTAGAATGGGTTTGGATAAAGTCTTCAATCTTATTTTGTTTTTTGCCTTTGTTTGAATGTTTTGCTTTGAGGTAGGCATATAATTCTCTAATAAGATGTTTGAAGTCTGGTCCCACTGACATGTCTTCCATCGGTCTATCTTCTTGATTCGATCGAGAGAGTTTATGGTTCTGTAAAAGGAACGGAATAGAAAGAGGTCTATTAGTTCATGTGCATAGAGGCAAGATCAATTCCGACAGCTCTGGCTAGGTTAGGTTTATGATATATTACAACAGCTCCCCCCTAACTTAAACATAGTTCAAGAAGGTTTGGAATAGGGAGACCGAGGAGATGCACTGGCCTACGTCTGTTAGATCTTACCCATACCTGTGAGTGGTACTCCGGACTGGGAGCCCCTTTAAATCTTTGTGGATTTTTGTTAGACCTATTTCAATCCGTTGTTCTGAAATTCAGAATGGGTACCTATTCCCCCAAAAAGGATTTTTGAGAGGGAAATATTTGAGACATTTCATCAGTGGTGTACCTCAGGATCCTCGAGTGTTTCGGCCTTTCAACAACCAGACACTCTCCCCAGAGGCGGCCCGCTTGGGTTGATCAAATCCCAGCGAATGTCTCATAGCCAATCACTAAGCGGGTGTAGCTAGAATCTCAAAACAATTGTGGTTGGATTCTGCGTTACGATTTGAAGGATTTTTTTGAATTGTCACTAAACGCTCCGGTATTCCTATCTAGATGTCTCGATTTGTAGGATCTTTGTCAGGATATAGAGATTTGTTTATATAGGGATGTTGAAGTCCTATTGTGTTATTTGTATGAGTGGCCTAGATTGCCCTATGTTGAAGTCCTATTGTGCTAATTGTATGAGTGGCCTAGATTGCCTAGATTGCCCTAAAAAACATGTGCCTAATTAATCGCCAATTAATTGTTAGGGAAGGGGTGGGGTAGGTGTTAGGTGGGGTATGGGGGTAGGTGTTTAGGGTAGGGGGAGGGTGGGGAATAGGGGGTAGGGGTAGGTGTTAGGTGGGGGGTGGGGGTAGGGATAAGGGTAGGTGTTAGGGAGGGGATGGGGTAGGTGTAGGGTGGGGGATGGGGTGGGTGTTGGGGTAGGGGGTAGGTGTTAGGGTAGGGGGTGTGTGGAGGTAAAGAGGTAAGGGTAGGCGTAGGGGAGGGGGGTAGAGGTAGGGATGAGGGTAGGTATTAGGGAAGGGATGGGGTAGGTGTTCGGAGGGGTGTTGGGGTGGGGGGTGGGTGGGAGATAGGGGGTAAGGGTAGGTGTTAGGGATGGGGTAGGTGTTAGGTGGGGGATGGGGTAGGTGTTAGGGTAGGGGGTGGGTGGGGGGTAGGTGTTAGGGTAGGGGGTGGGTGGGGTGTAGGGGATAGGGGTAGGTGTTAGGTAGGGGGTAAGAGTTAGGGGGTAGTTTTTTAGGGGACTAGTTCGGGAAAAAAATTTTTTGGGGGGTGAAAAAAATTGGGGTGAAAAAGGGTGTCAGGATCACATCGGGAGAATATCCCGGATAATCATTTCCCAAGCCCTTTTTCTGGAGGGTTCTTTCCGGGGGGGTAATCTTTTTTCTAGATTTGGTATCTATGAGTTGACCCATACTGGTTTTTTTTTTTATATATATATATTATGGTATCAAAAAACTTCCTTTTTTCTTTTTTTTCACGCGTCCGTGTGTCAGTTTCGGGCCGATCGGGCCCTTCCAACGAGCCGTTCTGCTGAAACCCACACTTAGAACCGATCTAGAACCACCAAATCCAGGATCTAGAACCGGGGGCCCCTGGACTGCCGCTGTGCCGAATTTGGGGTCACTGCGACCTTTTGACCCCTTTTGGCCCCTGTTTGTTTGACGTCCCACGTGCAACTTATTCCATGGGGCTGTTGCCGGCCAATTAGCGTGAAAAAAAGTCAGAGGGACACGGAACTCTGGACACCGTCCCCGGGGCCCGTGACGGGACGCGTGTGTCAGTTTCGGGCCGATCGGGCCCTTCCAACGAGCCGTTCTGCTGAAACCCACACTTAGAACCAATCTAGAACCACCAAATCCAGGATCTAGAACCGGGGGCCCCTGGCCCCTCGACCTTTCGACCCCTGTATTTCCGCCCTCCCACGTGCAACTTATTCAATGCGAACTTTAAAGGCGCTTCCAGGCCTACGGGGTCTTTTTTCGGCCAAACGAGCAGTTTTGGACACGGAGGTGTCCAATCAAGGTGGACATACACTTGTGTTACATCTGGTGTTATCATATGGTATCTCGCTGTCTGATCTGGAGATAGTAGATAATGGGTTTTCAGATCATAAATGTGTTATGTTTTCTATCCCTACACCATCAAACTCTGTGAAACCCAAAAGGCTAGCCCGTAAATCCCGATTAATTAATTCGGATACTTGCACAATTTTCTCATCAGCTTTTTGTGATACCATGCACAGTATGGATACAGACCAGTATGCATTAAGTGCTGAGGAGCTTTTGTATGAGTTTAATTCTAAATGTGTGAATGTCTTAAACACAGTAGCTCCAGTAAAGACCTTAAAACCTAAGCCAAGAGTGGACCCTTGGGTTGACGATAATATACGTTCCTTGAGGCAGTCTTGCAGAAAAGCAGAACGTAGATGGAAGAAGGATAAGCTTCATGTTTCCTTTGAAATGCTAAGGCTACGTTTACACATAGCCGGGTATTTAGAGAAACGAATATTTTCCTCCCTCCGTTTTCAATAATAACATCGTGCACACACCCGCATAAATACGCCGCGAGCGCCATCATAACTATGCCAAACCGATGGGCGGCAGTGTAGGGAGAAGGATAAAGCCAATCAGAATCCTCAGAATCGACACGACTCACACGAGAGAACCTAAAACCCCGTTTCTCCCAGTTGACACGGCAACACATAACCGGCGTTTTCAGAAATCTCCACTTTGGCCGGAGTTTTTAGAAATAATCGTTTTCTGTGATAAAAACGGGGTTTTCGTGTAAACGAGAGGCCAAACCGCAGGGAAATATCTGCGTTTTCCCTTCGTGTAAACGGGGCCTAAGTTATTCGCTGTTAAAATACCAAAAGGCTGTGAGAGCAGCAAGATCAGATTATTTCACAAAACTCATTACTAAAAATTATCACAGACCAAGAACTCTTTTTACTGTTTTTAACTCTGTTATTAATCCACCTGTTTATGAGTATCCTGATGCACCATGGACATGCGATGACTTTCTTAATTTCTTTGTGAATAAGATCAATGACATTAGATTGGGGATATGCTGTCCTTCTTTTGACCCGTCTACCTTGGTGGCCTGTTCGGCAGAGCTGAAGCAATTTGAACCTATTTCTCTTTCCCATCTGCAAGAAATAGTGGGTCAGTTAAAGCCGTCGGGCTCTTCTATGGATGCCGTCCCTCCTTTTCTGTTGAAAAAAGTTATTGATGCTGTGGGGCCTTATCTGTTAAACATTATAAATCAATGTCTGGAAACCTCCATGGTACCAGAAGCATTGAAACATGCTATAGTTCGGCCGTTGTTAAAGAAACCCAACCTAGACTTAAATATTATGGACAATTTTAGACCAGTTTCAAATTTGCCTTTTATTTCTAAGATTTTAGAGAAGATAGTTTTGAAACAATTGCAGAGTTTTCTGGACGAAAATAAGGTATTTGAGCTTTTTCAATCTGGTTGTAAAAAATACCACTCGACAGAGACTGCACTTCTGAAAGTCCTAAACGATCTCTTAATTGCTGCCGACTCTGGGGTTTCGACTGTGCTCTTGTTATTAGATCTGAGTGCTGCCTTTGATACGGTTGATCATTCTATTCTTCTTGCTCGTCTGGAGCATTGGGTGGGTATCAAAGGTCCTGCCTTAGAATGGTTTAGGTCTTATTTGTCAAATAGGAAGTTTAGTGTTAACATTGGGGAATATATGTCAAAGACTGCTTTTCTGTCTTGTGGTGTCCCGCAGGGATCCATTTTAGCTCCAATTCTTTTTTCGCTATACATGCTTCCATTAGGGTCTATTTTCAGGAAACATGGGTTGTCGTTCCACTGCTATGTGGACGACACTCAAGTTTATTTGTCCCTAAAACCAAAGTGCGATGGACTGGAAAAAATCAGGGCCTGTATATCTGATGTGAAAGCTTGGTTATCTCTAAATTTCCTTAATTTTAATGAAAACAAAACCGAAATTATAGTGTTTGGCTCATCATATTCACTTAGTCAGATAACCCTAGGTAATTTAACACTGCCTGTAAAGACTTGGGTAAAAAACTTGGGTGTTATTTTTGATGATGGTCTGAAATTTGACAAGCAGATAAGTTCAGTGGTCAAATCCTGCTTTTTCCAGCTCCGTCTTTTAGCCAGAGTAAAACCTATTTTATCTTTTAATAATTTTGAAAGACTAATTCATGCATTTCTGACATCGAGGCTTGACTATTGTAACTCTCTGTATTGTGGGATCAGCCAATCAGCTTTATCCCGGTTACAGATGGTACAAAATGCGGCGGCAAGACTTCTCACAGGTACTAGAAAACGGGACCATATTACCCCAGTCCTACGTCACTTGCACTGGTTGCCTGTACGATATCGTGTAGATTTTAAAATTCTTTTGTTGGTTTTTAAATCCTTAAACGGTCTGGCCCCTACTTATCTTTCGGACCTACTGGTAGAGCATCGTCCAGTTATGTCTCTCCGGTCGTCAAATCAGAGATTTTTATGTATACCGAAATCAAAGTTGAAGAGTAGGGGCGATCGCGCGTTTTCAGCTGCGGCTCCAAGACTGTGGAATGCGTTACCATTTAGTATTAGATTTGCTCCATCCTTGTCTGTTTTTAAATCTAGGCTAAAAACCTATCTGTTTGATTTAGCATATGGCTAAGGATGAAATGTGTTGTATTTATATTTGTCTTTTGTATTGATGTAAAGCACACTGGTCAACTGGTGTTGTGTTTAGTAGTGCTATATAAATAAAATTGACATTGACATTGACATTGACAACCTATTCAGTTCAAACTTCACAGGCGCTTCCAGGTCAAGGGGGTGTTTTTTGGCCAAACGAGCAGCTTTTGGCACGGAACTCTAGAACCCGTCCCAGGGGCCCGTGACGGGACGTATGTGTCAATTTCGGTGCAATCGGGCCTCGTTTTGCTGAAACCCACACTTAGAACCGATCTAGAACCCTGTGACCCATGATCTAGAACCGGGGGCCCCTGGACTACCACCGTGTCGAATTTGGGGTCACTGCGACCTTTTGACCCCTTTGGGCGACTGTTTGTTAAAAGTCCCACGTGCAACTTATTCCATGGGGCTGTTGGTGGCCAATTAGCGCCAAAAAAGGTCACGGGGACACGGAACTCTAGAACCCGTCTCAGGGGCCCGTGGCGGGACGCATACGTCAGTTTCGGGCCGATCGGACCTTTCTGTCACACGTCCACCAAACACCTGTGAAAATGAATGGGATAAGTCGCACGTGTCAGTGGCCCCTGTTCGGCCCCCAGAGGTCCCACGGGCCCCAAACACTGCGTGTCGGGCCCCCTCGGGCCCCCGAACGACATATCAGGAGGTCGAGTCTCTAGAACTCAGGGCCAATTTTTATGCAACCCTTTTTCAAGTTTCTCTCACAGGCCACTTGCACTCATAGTGAGCTCATAGACTGTCACTCCGTCTCGAAAGGTCAAACTGAATACACACTTAGAACCGATCTAGAACCGCCAAATGCAGGATCTAGAACCGGGGGCCCCTGGACTACCGCCGTGTCGAATTTGGGGTCACTGCGACCTTTGGACCCATTTTGGCCCCTGTTCATGTGACGTCCCACGTGCAACTTATTCCACGGGGCTGTTGGTGGCCAATTAGTACGAAAAAAAGGTCAGAGGGACACGGAACTCTAGAACCCATCCCCGGGGCCCGTGACGAGACGCGGTGTGTCAGTTTCGGGCCGATCGGGCCCTTCCAACAAGCCGTTTCGCTGAAACCCACAATTAGAACTGATCTAGAACCACCAAATCCAGGATCTAGAACCGGGGGCCCCTGGACTACCGCCGTGTCGAATTTGGGGTCACTGCGACCTTTGGACCCATTTTGGCCCTTGTTTATATGACGTCCCACGTGCAACTTATTCCATGGGGCTGTTGGTGGCCAATTAGCGCGAAAAAAGGTCAGGGGGACACGGAAATCTAGAACCCGTCTCAGGGGCCCGTGGCGGGACGCATACGTCAATTTCGGGCCGATCGGACCTTTCTGTCCACCTTTGTGGAGCACATGGCCTATGACTAAGACTAAGTGGTACTGAGGAAGACTATGGTGAAGTTTAGGTGGTCAGGGGACCCCATGGGCACTTCGTGGCAATGAAGTAGAGGATAGGTGATTAGGGGTCAAAATAGGCACTTGGTGGACAATGAGGAAGACTATGGTGAAGTTTAGATGGTCCGGGGACCCCATAGGCACTTTGTGGCAATGAAGAAGAGGATAGGTGGTTAGGGGTCAAAATAGGCACTTGGTGGACAATGAGGAAGACTATGGTGAAGTTTAGGTGGTCAGGGGACCCCATAGGCACTTCGTGGCAATGAAGAAGAGGATAGGTGGTTAGGGGTCAAAATAGGCACTTGGTGGACAATGAGGAAGACTATGGTGAAGTTTAGGTGGTCAGGGGACCCCATAGGCACTTCGTGGCAATGAAGAAGAGGATAGGTGGTTAGGGGTCAAAAAAGGCACTTCGTGGCCAATGAGGAAGACTATGGTGAAGTTTAGGCGGTTAGGGGACCCCATAGGCACTTCGTGGCAATGAAGAGGAGAATAGGTGGTTAGGGGTCATAATAGGCGCTTGCTGGTACTGAGGATGACTATGGTGAAGAGTAGGTGGTTGGCGGACTCCAAAAGCACTTGGTGGACCTGCCCGTAGTGCGCTGGCACCCCCAGAGGCGTCCACTCAGAGCCTATGGTAATTTATGCTAATGTCGGCTACTTTATATACGATTTTGGAAAAGGTCCCACTCGCCATTGGAATAAGCAGGTTGTGTCGTCCATTTCGTGCATGCGGACCCACGCAGCACCTATGCCGACAATGGCAACTTAAATGAATGGGGTTGTTTCCATGAACAGCCTAGTTTCCCTTACTCAGGAACCAAGCCGACTTTGGGCTCCATACTCTGGGGTCAAGAGGGGGCCATGGGTACCTACCCATGCCCGGAGTATGGAGCTCCAAGTCGGCTTGGTCCCCGAGAAACACCCGGTCAAAGTCCCATCTTTGACCGGGCATAACTCAGGAACCAAGCCGACTTTGGGCTCCATACTCCGGGCGTGGTGGGCCAAGCCGATTTCAGGCTCAGTACAACGTAATAATGGATCATATATTTTATAATTACAGTTGTTTTAATGAGGTACGTTTTCACGTGCTGGCCGCCTGGGGCCCCACGGACCACCAACTAAAAAAAAAAACTTCCCTGCGACCTTTTGACCGCTGCTTTCCAGACGTCCGTCCTGCAACCTATTTGGCTGTCAGGGACAAATAGGCACTTCTTGGACAGAATAGGCTGTCAAGGGACAAATAGGCACTTCGTGGACAAAGTAGGCTGTCAGGGGACAAATAGGCACTTGTTGGACAGAATAGGCTGTCAGGGGACAAATAGGCACTTCGTGGACAAAGTAGGCTGTTAGGGACAAATAGGCAATTCGTGGACAGAATAGGCTGTCAGGGGACAAATAGGCACTTTGTGGACAGAAAAGGCTGTCAGGGGACAAATAGGCACTTTGTAGACAGAATAGGCTGTCAGGGGACAAATAGGCGCTTCGTGGACAAAGTAGGCAGAACAAGCTAGCAGTCACTCTGTGAGAACGGCAAGAGCGCGTGAGTTGTTTATTTCTTAAAACCTAGTTCTCCTGATGCTCTGTTTACTATTTGTCAAACAGGTAGGGCTATTTTCGATTCTTTGCTTATTTATAATTTTTGTCTTTACTAAATATCTGTATTTTAATTAGACGCAACCTATTTTGAATATTTGCCGTGCGTCTTGAAGGGTTGTAGTCTGTATTTTATTGTAGCACTTAAGTAGCGCTGTTCAACAGCTAGTTTCGATTTGGCCCATTATCAGGATACTTGCTTTTGCTGTGCTAATAGCAAGGGCTGACACAGCTGCCCTCACTTAGGTGATTGTAAGCATTATATCTATGTAGTGTGTGCGCTGTCGTGGAAGCGTCAGCGGAAGTATTCAGCTCTCGTGTTTAGCCTCCTCGTGTGAAGACCGACTCGGGTAAAGACATCGACTCTACCTGCGCGACTCCACCGAGCAAGGACACCTGTAAGGCAACTAAAGTATCTTCTTCACCCTTTCTCTCCTACCCTTATCTTATTCCCCATTATCATTATGTGCTTTCAATACATTCCTGTTGTCTCTCGACAACACTCTCTCACTGCACACAGAAGGCAGCGCAATACTGCTAACCTGCGCCTTTTTCTCTCATCCTCACACTCACCTCTCACTCTTTCTATGGGTCTATGGAATTGTCAATCAGCAGTCAATAAGGCTGACTTCATTCCAGCCTTTGCATCTCATTCTACTCTTAATATCTTGGGCTTGACTGAGACCTGGATCCGTCCAGAAGACTCAGCAACCCCTGCTGCTCTCTCTAACAACTACTCTTTCTCTCACACCCCTCGCCAGTCGGGGAGGGGTGGGGGCACTGGTCTTCTCATTACTAACAATTGGAAATACTCAACTCTCTCTTCTCTATGCAATAACACCTCATTTGAATATCATGCTATTACACTTACAACTCCCACTAAGATCCATATTGTAGTTATTTATCGCCCCCCTGGTCAACTGGGAAGCTTTGTAGAGGAGCTAGATGTGCTGCTGTCCTCTTTCCCTGATGATAGCACTCCACTTGTAGTCTTTGGCGATTTCAACATTCACCTAGCAAAACCATATGCAACTGACTTCAGCTCTCTCCTAGCTTCTTTCGATCTCACACGGCTCATCACCTCTGGTACTCACAAGTCAGGCAACCAACTGGACCTGGTTTACACACGCAACTGTACCACTGACAACATTTTGGTGAAACCTCTCCACATTTCAGATCATTTCCTCATTACTTTCAATCTACAACTCACTACCCATGCTCCAGCAACCTCCCCAGCATTTACTTTCAGACGAAACCTGCGCTCACTTTCTCCGTCCCATCTTTCCTCTGCTGTGTCATCCTCTCTTCCCTCACCCTCGCATTTCTCATCACTGGATGTGAACACTGCGACAGATACTTTATGCTCCATCCTAACCTCTTCTTTAGACAACATCTGCCCTCTCTCCTCTAGGCCAGCACGCGCCACTCCCTCTAACCCCTGGTTATCTGAGGTTCTTCGTGAACACCGGACCAAGCTCAGGGCAGCGGAGAGGAAATGGCGCAAATCAAAAGACACATCTGACCTCAGTAGGTATCAATCTCTGCTCTCTGCCTTTTCTGTTGATGTTCACACCGCAAAATCTTCATATTTCCACAACAAGATCAACAGTGCCTCAAACACACGAACACTGTTCAAGACATTCAACTCTCTCCTCTGTCCAGCTCCACCACCACCCACCTCCTCGCTAACTGCTGATGATTTTTCTAACTTCTTCACTAACAAAACTACAACTATCAGCAGTCAGTTTTCAGATTCACACACACAGGAACCCAGACTAACCTCTCCCACAGCCAATAACCTTCTCTCCTCCTTCTCTCCACTAACCGAGGAAGAAGTATCTAAACTTCTCCTCTCCAGTCATCCTACCACCTGCCCTCTTGGGTAACTCCACTGCTTAAAAAACCAACATCAAACACATCACTTCTAGAGAATTACAGACCTGTCTCTCTCCTACCATTCATTGCGAAAATACTTGAACGAGTTGTTTTTAACCAAGTATCATCCTTCCTGTCTCTGAACAGCCAGCTGGATATCAACCAATCTGGCTTCAAGAAAGGACATTCTACCGAGACTGCATTACTGTCGGTCACAGAAGCCCTGCGGATCGCAAAAGCTGCTTCCAAATCATCAGTTCTCATTCTCCTGGACCTGTCTGCTGCCTTCGACACTGTGAATCATCAAATCCTCTTGTCCGCCCTCTCATTACTGGGCATCACTGGAACTACCCTCCACTGGTTTGAGTCCTATCTCACAGGTAGGTCCTTCAGGGTCGCATGGAGAGGCGAGGTATCCAAAGCACATCAACTGACCACAGGGGTTCCTCAGGGTTCAGTTCTTGGACCGCTCCTCTTCTCTATCTACACCACATCATTGGGACCCATCATACAGGCACATGGTTTCTCTTACGATTGCTATGCTGATGACACCCAGCTCTACCTCTCATTTCAACCAGATGATCCCACAGTAACGGCACGGATCTCAAGCTGTCTGGCGGACATCTCGGCATGGATGAAGGAACATCACCTGCAGCTCAACCTGGCAAAGACTGAGCTTCTCGTCCTCCCTGCCAATCCATCTCTACAACACGACTTCACTATCCAGCTAGACTCTTCCTCAATCACCCCATCAAGGTCAGTCAGAAATCTTGGAGTAATCTTTGATGATCAGCTGACCTTCACCGACCACATTACAAAGACAGCTCGATCATGCAGGTTTGCTATGCACAACATCAGGAAAATCAGGCCTTTTCTAACTGAGCATGCAACACAACTTCTCGTCCAGGCTCTGGTCATTTCTAGTCTTGATTACTGCAATGCTCTTATAGCTGGACTTCCATCATGTGCAACTAAACCTCTACAAATGATCCAGAATGCTGCAGCTCGTCTTGTCTTCAACGAGCCCAAAAGGGCCCACGTCACTCCTCTGTTCATCTCTCTGCACTGGCTACCACTCGCTGCTCGCATCAAGTTCAAGGTGTTGACGCTTGCTTACAGATTGACCACAGGTTCAGCTCCCTCCTACTTTCACTCGCTATTACAAGTCTACATCCCTACCAGAAGCCTACGATCGGTCAATGAGCGGCGGCTCGTGGTACCATCACAGCGAGCCACAAAATCACTCTCCAGAACTTTCTCATTCACGGTTCCATGCTGGTGGAATGATTTGCCCAGCCTCATTCGGAATGCAGAATCCCTGACAGCATTCCAAAGACAACTGAAAACTCATCTCTTCAGGGAGCACTTAACATAAAAAAAAAAAATAATAATAAAAAAACCCTTTCCCTTTCCTTTAAATCCTCCCTTGCTTGGCTTATACTACTCCGAGCTATGTGTGAACTTTGTACTTTGAGCACTTCTTGCGTTGTTTTTGCCTTTTCAAGATGACTCGCTTGGTTTTGTCCTCAGTTGTAAGTCGCTTTGGATAAAAGCGTCTGCTAAATGACTAAATGTAAATGTAAATGTAGGCTGTCAGGGGACAAATAGGCACTTCTTGGACAGAATAGGCTGTCAGGGGACAAATAGGCATTTCGTGGACAAAGTAGGCTGTTAGGGGACAAATAGGCAATTCGTGGACAGAATAGGCTGTCAGGGGACAAATAGGCACTGCGTGGACAGAATAGGCTGTAAGGGGACAAATAGGCGCTTCGTGGACAAAGTAGGCGGTCAGGGGACAAATAGGCACTTCGTGGACAGAAAAGGCTGTCAGGGGACAAATAGGCGCTTCGTGGACAAAGTAGGCTGTCAGGGACAAATATGCACTTCGTGGACAAAGTAGGCTGTTAGGGGACAAATAGGCAATTCGTGGACAGAATAGGCTGTCAGGGGACAAATAGGCGCTTCGTGGACAAAGTAGGCTGTCAGGGGACAAATAAGCACTTCGTGGACAAAATAGGCTATCAGGGGACAAATAGGCGCTTCGTGGACAGAATAGGCTGTCAGGGGACAAATAGGCGCTATGTGGACAAAAGGAATGAATTATAGGCTGTAAGGGGACAAATAGGCACTTCGTGAACACACTGAAAATATAGGGTAGGGTTAGGAAAAAGACTCAGGGCCCGCCTAGGACCCCGATATCCAGGATCCTGACCCAGGGGCCCCTGGACTACCATCGTGTCGAACTTGGAGCCCCTGCGACCTTTTGACCCCTGCTTTCCAGACGTCCGTCCTGCAACCTATTTGACGTAGGCTGTTCATTGACAGTTGGGCCAATTAAGAACGAAAATGGGTCGAAGGGACATGAGGCTCCAGACACGGCCCCAGGGGCCCCTGGCGAGGCGTGGGTGTCGATTTCGGGCCAATCGGACCTTTCGGTCCAATGTCCACGGACCACCTATGAAAACGCATGCAATAAGTTGCACGTGTCCTCGCCTGCCGTCCTGCATCAAGTTCAAGGTGTTGACGCTTGCTTACAGATTGACCACAGGTTCAGCTCCCTCCTACTTTCACTCGCTATTACAAGTCTACATCCCTACCAGAAGCCTACGATCGGTCAATGAGCGGCGGCTCGTGGTACCATCACAGCGAGCCACAAAATCACTCTCCAGAACTTTCTCATTCACGGTTCCATGCTGGTGGAATGATCTGCCCAGCCTCATTCGGAATACAGAATCCCTGACAGCATTCAAAAGACAACTGAAAACTCATCTCTTCAGGGAGCACTTAACATAAAAAAAATAATAATAATAAAAAAAAACCTTTCCCTTTCCTTTAAATCCTCCCTTGCTTGGCTTATACTACTCCGAGCTATGTGTGAACTTTGTACTTTGAGCACTTCTTGCGTTGTTTTTGCCTTTTCACGATGACTCGCTTGGTTTTGTCCTCAGTTGTAAGTCGCTTTGGATAAAAGCGTCTGCTAAATGACTAAATGTAAATGTAAATGTAGGCTGTCAGGGGACAAATAGGCACTTCTTGGACAGAATAGGCTGTCAGTGGACAAATAGGCATTTCGTGGACAAAGTAGGCTGTTAGGGGACAAATAGGCAATTCGTGGACAGAATAGGCTGTCAGGGGACAAATAGGCACTGCGTGGACAGAATAGGCTGTAAGGGGACAAATAGGCGCTTTGTGGACAAAGTAGGCGGTCAGAGGACAAATAGGCACTTCGTGGACAGAAAAGGCTGTCAGGGGACAAATAGGCGCTTCGTGGACAAAGTAGGCTGTCAGGGGACAAATATGCACTTCGTGGACAAAGTAGGCTGTTAGGGGACAAATAGGCAATTCGTGGACAGAATAGGCTGTCAGGGGACAAATAGGCACAGCGTGGACAGAATAGGCTGTAAGGGGACAAATAGGCGCTTCGTGGACAAAGTAGGCGGTCAGGGGACAAATAGGCACTTTGTGGACAGAAAAGGCTGTCAGGGGACAAATAGTCGCTTCATGGACAAAGTAGGCTGTCAGGGGACAAATATGCACTTCGTGGACAAAGTAGGCTGTCAGGGGACAAATAGGCACTCCGTGGACAGAATAGGCTGTCAGGGGACAAATAGGCGCTTCGTGGACAAAGTAGGCTGTCAGGGGACAAATAAGCACTTCGTGGACAAAATAGGCTATCAGGGGACAAATAGGCGCTTCGTGGACAGAATAGGCTGTCAGGGGACAAATAGGCGCTATGTGGACAAAAGGAATGAATTATAGGCTGTAAGGGGACAAATAGGCACTTCGTGAACACACTGAAAATATAGGGTAGGGTTAGGAAAAAGACTCAGGGCCCGCCCTAGGACCCCGATATCCAGGATCCTGACCCAGGGGCCCCTGGACTACCACCGTGTCGAACTTGGAGCCCCTGCGACCTTTTGACCCCTGCTTTCCAGACGTCCGTCCTGCAACCTATTTGACGTAGGCTGTTCATTGACAGTTGGGCCAATTAAGAACGAAAATGGGTCGAAGGGACATGAGGCTCCAGACACGGCCCCAGGGGCCCCTGGCGAGGCGTGGGTGTCGATTTCGGGCCAATCGGACCTTTCGGTCCAATGTCCACGAACCACCTATGAAAACGCATGCAATAAGTTGCACGTGTCCTCGCCTGCCGTTCGGGCCCCAAACTTCGCATCATGGTAGCCTAGGGTCCCCACTGCCACATCCTAGGAGGACGAGTCCCTAGAGTGCAGGGAATTTTTTTTTACCTGCTTTGTCAAAATCTCTCACAAAGGCCTCTTGCGCTCATAGACAGACAGACCCTCTCCATAAGGCCCACTGAAAATATAGGGTAGGGTTAGGAAAAAGACTCGGGGCCCGCCTAGGACCCCGATATCCAGGATCCTGACCCAGGGGCCCCTGGACTACCACCGTTTCGAACTTGGAGCCACTGCGACCTTTTGACCTCTGAAGAACAAAAATACTCCACCGGCGTTTGCCGTGATAAAAGTATGTTGGAAGGGGACACCATAGGCACTTCGTGGACAAAGTAGGCTGTCAGGGGACAAATAGGCACTTCGTGGACAGAATAGGCTGTCAGGGGACAAATAGGCGCTTCGTGGACAAAATAGGCTGTCAGGGGACAAATAGGCACTTTGTGGACAAAGTAGGCTGTTAGGGGACAAATATGCACTTTGTGGACAAAGTAGGCTGTTAGGGGACAAATAGGCGCTTCGTGGACAGAATAGGCTGTCAGGGGACAAATAGGCACTTCGTGGACAGAATAGGCTGTAAGGGGACAAATAGGCACTTCGTGGACAAAGTAGGCTGTCAGGGGACAAATAGGCACTTCGTGGACAAAGTAGGCTGTTAGGGGACAAATAGGCACTTCGTGGACAGAATAGGCGGGACAAATATGCACTTTGTGGACAAAGTAGGCTGTTAGGGGACAAATAGGCGCTTCGTGGACAGAATAGGCTGTCAGTGGACAAATAGGCACTTCGTGGACAAAGTAGGCTGTTAGGGGACAAATAGGCACTTCGTGGACAGAATAGGCTGTCAGGGGACAACATAGGCACTTAGTGGAAAAAAACATTAAATAAGTTGGAAGTGGGCGTTTTAGGCTGTCCCTGGACATCAACAGCGCCCCTAGAGGTGTCCATGCGGAGCCTAGGCCCCTTGCACTCCCTTATAGCAAAGTAAGGGACGTTGTCCCAATGGACAACACAGCTGAATGGCAAATGGGATCCCAAATGAAGCTAGCGTGTCCACCGTCATACTTTTTGTCCAATGGCCGCTTAAGTCAATGGGAAAATTTCCACGAACAGCCTAATTTCCCTTACAATTGACATGGTTCAGAGTTTCCCCATTGACTATATGCACCAGGTCTGCCTAGGCGTCACAAAGAAGCTGCTCTATATTTGGTGCAGAGGCGAAAAGGGGATGTGGATATCTGCCAGCCAGGTTCAGGAGTTGAGCAGCAGGCTGCTGATGCTGAAGTCATCAATCCCCTCGATTTTTGCACGCAGCCCTCGATGCCTGGATGAGCTTGAACGATGGAAGGCAACTGAGTTTCGCCAGTTTCTGCTATACACAGGGAAACTGGTGCTGAAAGGTATCTTAAGAGAGGACCTTTACAACCACTTCCTGACATTGAGTGTTGCTGTTGGGTTGCTGGTGTGTCCAACACTGGTGCAGCAGTAACATGACTATGCTCACCAACTACTACAATTCTTTGTAGAGAAAGGCTGCGAACTGTACGGGCACACCTTCCTGGTCTATAACACACACACCATGCTGCATCTGTCAACAGATGCAGTGTGCTTCAAAGGCCTGGACAACTGCAGTGCTTTCATGTTTGAGAACTACCTTCAGGCCATTAAGAAGATGGTACGATCTGGAAAGAGTTCCCTGGCTCAGGTAGCAAACAGACTGGAAGAGAGTCTGAACCGGCTGTGTTCTGAAGTGTGAATCAAAAGCGAACTTTTTTTTCACTGCCCAGGGACAAGCATGTGAAGAATCAGTGGCTAGAGTTTATATTTACAACTGTACCCGAACCTTGTGCTGTGTTCACGTCATTTTAATGACAATTCCTTTACAAACATAAATGCTTTCAAGTGTGGATTCGCGAGTCGGCTGATACTGAAGGAAGGTTCAGTACCAAGTTTATTTGGATCAGCTTCCTCCTCCAAATCACAACCTGTAAGTGCTATTACTAATTGTTGCTTTTATGGGTTTTGTAGCATGCTCAATAAGTATGTGTGTGTGTGTGTGTTGTGTAAGTTACGCTCAGCGCAGCTTCTAGGTCTTTTTTTTTGAAATATGTGAAATGTTTGTCGTTGTTATTGGAGTTGTCATAAAGACTAGAGCGTCTTGTAGTACTGTCATTGAGGTTATCTATTCTTTCTAATCAACAGTATGTCTTACGTCGTTGTTGAATTCCTCAGTGAAGGGAGTGTAGCTGTGGTGACTAAATGTTGGACATATAAGGAACTAACAGTATTTTATCAGATCATTGTCTATTGACTATTTTCTGGGGGTGTCAGTATGTAATGTACTTTGGAAAATACAGTGGTCATTAAATATTTTTCATGAATTTCAGGATGAGTATTGTTACTGGCCCGTGTGCACCCCGACAGCCAGAGCATGAAGAGGGGAACAACCTGATCCTGATACTTGGATTTCCAGGAAAGTCAAGGTGTTTAGTGGTGTTACAGGTACAGTTGTATTAATTTCTTGTCCTGTTTTTGCTGTGCATGCTTAAGTAATTTTTTTAAAGCTGCTAAGAAAGCAAAATACATTGCATCATGTAGAATACTTGTAAATGTTTAAACTAATCCTATATTGTTTACTTTCCCTAATGTTCACATTTCTTTGTAGCTGACTTTAACCAGGCACTTCGGTGGTTGAGAAAGGCCGAAACATTGTCAAATGTGGAAAGTGCAGATGATGGGCCTGTGCTCTCAAAAAGGACATCAAAAAGGCCAGCAAACTTTGCTTACAGCAGCGATGAGGGTATTTACATTTTCATGTAGTTATTTATTACATGCTGTATCTCTGACTGGTTTGTTGACTGGAGTTTATTATATGCTTTTTAGATGAAGACTCTGCAGAACAGGTCCTCCAAACTAATAAGAAATCCAGAGGTATGATATTAAATAACTGTTCAATATTTCTCAAGAGTACCATGCTTCACAAGACTGCTCTCTATAAGAAAATTGCTAGCATGACATTTTTGGAAATTGTTAGACAGGGTCCCGTAAATGAATGATTAACCAAAGTATCTTGGTAATATGTATCATCTAGGTTTGTCCCATGGACCACCAGAGGTGCCACTTTCATGGAAATCTTCTGCATCTGCATCTTTCCGCAGACAAACACTATGAACAGTAAGTTAACAATTGTTGCATAAGCTTTGTCAAGTTGTGCAGATCTATATTAAAATATACCTTATGTTGATATTTTTTATTTATTTACACAGACCTTGATCCAGTTAGTCCTATTCAGCCTGAGATGTCTGATGGTATGATTATTAGGGCTGGGGTAAACGATTATTAACTAAACGATTAGTTGGCCGATTATTTTATCGATTAGTCGACTAATCTAACGACTAATTGGACGATTAATATAAAGATTTTTTTTGATTTTTTGATTTAGATTTATTGGTTTATTTAAAAGGGGACAGTGCAATTTCATAAAACGCATGAACAAACATGGTTAAAAAAGCCAGAATTAGCCAAAAGGCTATTTTTCATCTGTAGTCCCCTGGCCAAGATGTAAAAAAAGCATTATAATACAAACAAGAAAATACATTTACAAATCTATAGCAAATTGACTACAAAATAACTACGATATAAATAACACAGAAGATGATTTAGGGTACACGGTACCTGTTACAATAATAAAACATACAAAAACACATTTTCAAAAAGGCTATAATATATTAAATATATGATACAGCTCAATAGTCTCGGCTTTTAATGTTGGCAGACATAATTGTTAATGAGCCAAATTTTCACGTTTTTTGTAAAAGCCTTGTAAGTATTGAGCTGTCTAACCTCCTCAGGTATAGAATTCCATTCAGCAGCGCCCCTCACTGACCAGGCCGAGCGACTAAAAGCGCTCCTGCGCAGAGGGATGACACAGCCCCCTCTGGCAGAGCCTCGAGTGACGCGCTCAGAGCTATTTCTTTGGCTGATGAACTCAGCCAGAGGAGCTGGGGCCAAATCATGTGTCACTTTGTATATAAGACTCAGATCTAAAAACTTATGAATACTGTCCCAGTTTAGAAGGCTGTGTTTTTTTAAAATTGCACAGTGATGATAGTGCCTTGGTTTTTTATCCATGATTTTAATGGCTTGTTTATATAAAGTTTCCAAAGGTCTTTTTGCGCTCTGACTTGCTTGAGACCAACTTATTAAACAGTAGTTGAGGTGACTAAAAATCATGGAATGTAAATAAATTAGTGCAGCTTCGGTTGACATGTCATTTCGAATTGAGCGGAAATTTGCAAGATTAAACTTGATTATTTTACATAATTTTTTAATATGTGCTTTAAAAGAGAGATGTGAATCTATTACTAAGCCGAGATATTTGTATTGATTTACGATTCGTAATTTTTCTCCAGCCACCATTATGTCCGGATTAAATGAAGCTCTATTGGTTTTACTGAAGAACATACCTACAGTTTTTGAAATATTTAGCTGCAGGCAGTTCTCCTGCAACCAGGATGTAACACGAGTCATGGCTTTAGTGAGTTTATCTGCAACAATGTCTTTAGAGCGACCATGAACAAATAGAACAGTGTCATCCGCATACATTAAACATTCCACCTCAGAGCAAACATTAGGCAAGTCATTGACATAAAGGCTAAATAAGTTCTGTTAAAAAGTCTCCATTTAATTCAATTAGCATTTGTTTTGTTTTATTTTTGTGGGACTCACCTGTCAATTTTTTTATGTAATGCCAGGTTACTTTAGAATTTCCACGTGCACCATTCAAAGCAGTAATAAAAAAGTCAGCTTTAGATCTCCTTATTTCTCTCACTACTCTATTTCTTAAAGTGATAAATTGATGCCTGTTATATCCTGTTTTTACAGCCTGCTTCAAGGAATGATCTCGTTCTTTCATCAATTTCAGAACAGATTCATTTAACCATGGAAGGCCATTTTTTTTAGCTCGTAATCTAATTTTCCGTGTAAATTGTGTAATAATTTGCTGTATTTTATTAGAAAATAGAGAACAATCCTTGTCCAAGTTAATGCCAGAAAGTAATTCACCCCAGTTTACATCATCGATTAAATCTATGAAGTTTTGTTGTTCCTGCTTTGGTATCCTAAAGGATTCTGTGGCTGTCAAAGGTTTAAAACGCTTTTTATTTAATTTTCTGGTGACCATTATAAGATTGTGATCAGACAATCCAGTAAGCATATTATATGATTTTAAAATCCTTTCTGGCCTGTTTGTAAAAGCTAAATCAATTTGAGTGCTCGTAGAGTTTGTAATTCTTGTAGCACCATTAATCACCTGAGCCATATCCATTTTATCCATTATTTTTTGTAAGTTTTTCCTGAGTTGCTTAACTTCCCAATTAATATTCAGGTCACCTAATATTATAAGTTCTTTTGCAGGATTAATTTGTTTTAATAAAATATCCAGCTTTTCATAAAAATCTACATTTGATGAAGGAGGTCTATACATAACCGCAAGAGTAAACGACATTTGCGGTGACAAAGACACATTCAAACCAATAAATTCCAAATCATTCTCATCTGTAACATGAATTTCATTACAGTTAAAAGTGTCCTTGGCATAAATCATAACCCCCCCTCCCTTGGAACCCTGTCTGTCTTTACGAAACATTTTATAACCAGGTATAGATATTATTGCAGAGGGTGAAGTTTCCTTAAGCCATGTCTCAGAAAGGCATAAGAAGTCAATATTAGAATCAGTAAGTAGGTGGCGGACTTGATCACTTTTTAACTTGATACTTCGTATATTTAAATGTGCACATAAAATACCTTTCGGTTTAGATCTTGAGTCCCAAATTAGTTTGGAGTTATTAACTGTCTGAAATACCCCAAGTTTACGGTGTTTTATTATCGCTGGGTTTGGCGGTTTCCTGCTTCCATTGTTGACGTTATTCGCTGTTAGCTCCAAAATTTCTGCGCTGTCACCCGTTGCACGGCTCCCAAACTCAAAAGAAAGAGAAGATGGGGCTCGAACTTTACTTGCCGATGTAGAAAGGGCCTGACAGCCGCCTGCGGAGGCCAGCGAGCCGGCCGCTCCGGCAAGATCCGCACCAGCCTGTAGATCGCCGACAACACCCCGCGCCGACCCCACCGAGGCTCCCATGGCACAGCTCAATGAGCACGATGGACTCCGTTGAAACGGCGCTCCCCGGCCATCCCGGATGGCGTCCGCGTCCAAACACCCAACCGAAGCGGGCATCCCACAAGGCGGAGGGGGCAGCACAGCGAAGCCGACAGACCCGCCGCCAATCCCCGACGGACCCGCCCAACCGGCGACCACATCCACTCCAAACACCGATCCCTGTAAGTTCCTTGGGATGCTCCTGCAGTAGTTAGATGTGATGATATGGTGGCTATCTGATGTTGGACCATTTGTCGGACCGGGGCATTGATGGATGTCCCCGGACAGCAAAAGGCAGATGGTGATTATTAGTGCGAGGCTCTGTTGTGGCTTGAGTGCCAATTTGGTGCGCTTCCTGATTTTGCTGTACAGATGTGGATCTATAAAAGTAACAGCCAGGGCGTGTTTTCCAAGTCCAAAATGTTTGGTAACTTTGATGATCACAAAGTCCACTGATATAGGTTTAGTTGTGCTGTTAGAACTATAAGAGTCATTCAGAATTTGACTAGTTTCTATATAAAAAAAGATGTTTGTAAGCAGTGCGCAAGCAAAGAGTGCTCCAGATAACCCTGCCACACCCGGTGCAGCCATATTGAATTCTGCTTTGAATTTTGGCTCTCCTCACTGCAACTCCTCTAGGGTCCAGTTCCTCTATTGAACTGGTGTTCCTGTTCCTGGTGTTTTCTGCTGCTCGATTAATAAAAACAATGTATCTCAAATAAATACGAACTAGCGTACTGAATCATGATACTGTATAAGCTGGCTAACGTTAGTCTAATGTTATGTATTTGAACACCGTCATTAGAACTCTATAACCGACAAAACCGTGTTATTCAAATATTTTGTACAAACATTTTTTATCATAGAGAATGTTTAAATACTAATATCAGCTTACGAGGGAAACGAAGGCGGATTTAGTGGTGCTTCTGCTACTGCTGGATATGATTCTGGAGAGTCTGTTCCCCTTTACCGATCAGAGCGCGCGCTGACACGGAGTAAAGCCTTGTTCGTCCGCGGATGAACGACTGCAAGCCGAATCTGCCCGAGCCGTACGTCTCACCGCACCGGCACCCAGTTTGCGCTGGGGTTTTTTTGTTAAGGATTTGTTTACTGTGTGTGTGTGTGTGTGTGTGTGTGTGTGTGTGTGTGTGATTAATTTAAAGGAAAGCACATTCACTTCTAGTGGTCTTCGTCCTCCATTCTGCAATGTTTCGGTCTCCACGTGTGTTGGCGAGCTGTACTGCCGGAAACGGTGCAATAAATAAATAAATTAATGAAGTGTCGACGCAAAAATATTCCGGTTTCCGTCGACGTAATTTTGACGTCGAAGCGTCAAAATTATTGCATTTTGCATTGCATTTTGTATTGCATATGTGCACACAGAAACTGCCAGCTGCTCCTTAAGTGTGTCAGACTCTATCTCCGCCTTAACCCAAACGGTTACAGTAATACAAGGTATGTTCAATTTTATTGTGGGTAAATTTCAGTCATGTAATAACTGCAATGTGTTATCTTTGCACTTTGTACGTTTCTGACCTTCATTTTAATGTCTTTGAAACATTTTGTTTTTCTGAAACAGAGACACTTAAGGCAATGCTGATCCGCCAAGATGTGATGGCAAAAAACATCCAGGAGATACTCCTCCGGTTAAACCAGACTGGAGGGGCCAGCCAGGGTCCGGAGACCCAAATAGAAATCGATGTGGCCCAGTCTTTGGAAGAACTTGCTGTCTTGGAGGCAAAACTGAAAGAGCTTCCGGACTACAAGAAGAGATTGGTGGGTAATGGATTAATCATAAAACTATGTTTTATGTAGAGCTAAATATTTACCGCATTACTGATTTTTAATTTTCTGTATTTCCTCTGTGTAGACACGCCATCTCAGTCTGATTGATGGAGCCAACCCGGGAGAAGTTACAAGGCGTATCATGAGGGCTGTAGCTTCTAGCAGTGTCTGGAAGAACTACAGCCTTCATGGGAAGAAGGGGAAAAAACCGTTGCTGCATACAGCAGTGTACCAGGTTATCAAACGTGAGTTTAATATAAGTGTTACTTTTGGTAATAATTGTGTGGATGTTCCACAGCACAAAAAAATGCATTTATGCTTGTCTAAACAGTTTCTGCTTTACAATTGGTTCATGTTTCAAAATATAGCTTGCTGTTTTCAAATCTAAAAGACAATATCAAAATGCCCTTCTGCTTCATTTAATATATATTAAATGTGTCCACCAATTGTTTTGTAAAACATATTGTAATTACACAAGAAATTTACAAAACATTTACTTTTTTTTTATTCTACACAACAGGGGCTATCATGCTGAGTCGGTCCGGACTACAGGACAAAGCTGTGGAGGAACTCGTCACAAATGTTTTAAAACATGCCCCAGCCCACAGTAAACTACAGGTACAAATATACACTTCTTGTGAGCATTTCACTTAAAAGACTGTGGCAATCGACTATTACTTGTAGGTATGGGCCGATACCACTTTATGGAATGAGTAGCAGTACTTAGTATTTAATTTTTTGCACTTGCCGATACATACAGTGTACCGATACAAAATCTTGACATTAAATCTTGAAGGTCTGTTCACTCAATTTATTTAAATTGTTTGTCTAGGTGCAGTCAGTCCCAGAAGTGGCAGTCCTACATTAGGACAATAACCAGCAATTCAGATGAAGTCCTTTTTAAAGTGTTTTAAATAGTGACATTTATTATTTTTCCTTTTTTGCTTTAATGTATAGTTGTTTTTTTCCCCCATTTGTTATTTTAGTGTCTGTTAAATAAAATCTGCAAAAACACTTTTCAGTTCTTTCAATTATTCTACAATGTTTTTTAACATGTTTAACATTAACATTAGTGAATGTTAAAACATGTTTTTACCAATTGTTTGAGTAAAATGTTGATTTGAACAGTAATGCTAGTTGAAACAACCAACAAACAAAAAGTTCTGAACAAGAACCACAATTATATATGTTGCTGTGCCAGGTAAATGCTAGTATAAATGGATGTCAATAAATCCACTGCAGAATGAATATATATATATCATCAAATGACCAATTGGCGACCAAAACGCTGTCGCAACGTACTGGCTACATCACAGCAACGTCATCCAAAAGACGAATCGGCGACCAAAATTAAATAATGTTTAACTTAACGTACTGAAGGCGTACTGAAGACGTTGTCACGTTGTCGACCTCTTTTGGTGTTTCACTTTGACGGTTGTGGCGACGTCATATGCTAACATAAGCGTGACTAAAAATGACCAGCACGTGACGTCGTCACAACCTAATATTGTTTGCTGGGGAGTTGCTAATTCCTCGGTCTGTGGGGGCTGGTAACTCGGGCTGTGGAGTTGCTAATTCATCGGTCTGTGGAGCTGTTGCCTTGTTTGGCAGTGGGATTTTGGAAGTAATTGCTCACTTCTCTCACTGCTGGCCTAAGGAGTGGGTTTGGTGGAGTGGGTGGAAGCTCCTCCGAAGAATCTGAATGCTCACTTGATTCCAGTTGAGTGCTCAGTTGACTCTGGATAAGTTTTGCACTTGGCCTAGAGAAGTTAACAAACATATAAGACACACCTTACCTACAACCTTAATATCATTTACCAGCATCTACCAGCCTTTTAACTACAAACCATCAGCTGCTGAGTTAGGCATTTGCCTGGATCTCTGTGTTCATTTTCGGTGTAAACCTGTATCACTCTCCCTGCACCAGTTACTGCCTGGGTCTACATTAATTACAGCCTGGCTTTCTGCTCCAGCTCCAGCCTGGGTCTACTTCAGCTACAGCCTGGGTCTATACCACCTAAAAACTGGTTTTATTTACAGCCTGGCCTCCATTCCATCATCTACCAGCTACACTCTGGCTACCCTGCTTAATGGTGTGCAAATTCCATCATGGCGATTATGATTCTTGCCTTTCTGTCTGTGCTCTGTCTGCCTAAAATCTCAGACTATGAAGTCCACCAGGAGGTCCCAGTGAGTAACTATAACATTTCTTTAAATACATTGTATATGTTATCACGATCAAAGGTTACTGGCTATGCACAGGATCCAGTCGGCAGTCAGGTGAGCTGTGTGTATGACATGAGCCTGTTTTCACAACATGGAGACTTGAAACATCTATTAAGCCTGCTCCTTTTAAGTGACTTTTTTATTCCATCAAAAAACTCTTGGCCCAAAATCACAATGAGTGGGGACTCTAAAAATTGCAGAAAGCATTGTGTGTTGAAATGTATCATTACACTTAAGTTGCTGATGTCAGGAAATGTGCAATTGTACAATTATCCAAGTCTGTGCCTAGACAATTTGAATTGCTAGTGTTAAAAATTGAACTATCGCAAAATTATGTTTTGACAGTTGCGGGATGCTATAGACCTCCTTCTACGCTAGAGTTGTGACGTTCGCGAACGAATTGATTCTTTTGAACGGCTCATAAACATGAACGATGGGAGCCGAGTCGCGGCTGGAGGGGAGCCGTTCTTTCTGTCGTTCTTTTTTTCCTATGCGTGTTTCACACAGATGCACACAAATTAGCTCCTCAGTTAGCTCCACCCAGCGCAGGGGTGCATGGTTCACACCGAACTTGAATAGAGCGTCAAATACGCATCTAATTAGACGCTTGAACATTCGCTCGAGTTCAAATTTTCGGAAGACGTTCGCGGCAAACGCGTCGCCCAATTCGCTTCATTCGCGATGCCCGGCACGAATGATGCGTCTATTCGCGTCATTGCTTTGACTTTGTATTATAATCTACTTGCGCAAATAATTAAATTCGCGTTCGGTGTGAACCATAGACTGTAAAAAATAGGTGTGAACACACCATAACAGCATGATGATAGTTGTGCACGCGCGCGCATCCTTTACGTGAGAACTCCAGTGGAAAAAAAAACCTACGTCATTCATGTTATATCTACAGTAACAGTAGGCCTATATATATTTACAACTTTAAATATTTTTTGTTTTTCAAAATCAAAATGTTCTTGTGTGATAACAATGTTCTTGTGTGGAAGTGTTAGTGTTCGTAGTAAAAGCTGTTTTGCACAGAAATTCATTGCAGCCGGCTTTGTTTTTGATGTTTATTTGTGAGTAGGTATTGTATGAATAACATAAGTCAACATAACTTACACATACACACACTTTGTACTAAAGGTAAATCCAAAATAGTGATGTCACTTTCTAAGCAGAACTGTGCAACCCTATGGAATACAGCCCACACATGACAAATGGGGTAATAATCAATATTTCAGAATAATTCAAACTCAGACATTGGTGTGTGATATCTGAGTTTTAATTATTTGACTACAAATCTCACCTCATCATTCCTCCCAGTGATTATTTCCAGGATAAACTGATGCCCCCAAGCTGGCTTCTTAAAACTGACTAAATATTTAAAAAGAGCCAAAGGAGCCGTTCTTTTGAACGGCTCTTTGAAAGGAACGGATCGCCAAGATCCGGATCCCCTCAAAGAGCCATAAATCCCATCACTATTCTGCGCCAAAGGACACATTGTCCTCATTGTCTGATAGTTTGACATCTATAAAATATACTGAGTTGGCTTTAATGGGTGACTTAAATTGGGATTGGCTAACATCTGCATCTGATCAAATTAAAAGTTTTTGTGACTCAGCGAATCTGACCCAAATTATAGACTCACCAACTAGGCCAAATTCTAAACATCCTGACAAGTCTACGCTTCTTGATTTGTTTTTAACAAATGTGCCGCAGAAATACAAAGCTACTGCTGTTTTTGCAAATGATATGAGTGATCACTGCGTTATTGCTGGTGTGAGAGATGCCAGGATATTTAAATGTAAACCGCGTATAATAATTAAGAGAAATCTGAAATTGTTCTGTAAACAAGCCTTTTTTATTGATCTTAATCTTTGTGACTGGACCAGAGTAAATTTGATACCAGATCCCGAAATAGCGCTGAAATATTTTAAATCACTATTTTTGGACATTATAAACAAGCATGCTCCTTTTAGGAAATATAAGATTAAAGGGCGTGATAATCCATGGTTTTCAGAGAAATTGTCTGATCTAATTCATGAACGTGATCTTGCTTGGTCAATTGCAAAGAAATCCAAAAATAGCTCAGACTGGCAAACTTTTAGGCACCTGAGAAACAAATGTGTCTCTCAAATACGTAAAGCAAAATCAGATTTTTATGTAAATGAATTATGTGATAGTGCAGCTAATCCCTCAAAATTTTGGAAAGTTATAAAATCACTGTCTTCTGACTCTAGGGATACTGTCATGCCAAATATATTGAAGTTACACAATGAAATTATTACAGACAGGAAAAGTATGCTAGATTCCCTGAATCAACACTTTATATCTTCTGGGTTGTTGTTTGAACATGCAACAAAACAGAGGAGACAAGAGGACTACTCTTTCTCTAGGTAAAAGGTACCAATCGATTTTTATCTTGTTCCTATTGGAACAAAGGAGGTGTATGATGCTCTTATAGGGTTAAATACTAAGAAATCCGCTGGTCCTGATGGGTTGGATTTAGCCTGGGTTTCCCCATACTGCCTTACCGCAGCGCGATTCAATTCACGCTGAAAGGCAGTCTGGATACCATGGCCAGATTTTTCGCCTCATTTAGGGAACCAATCACAGAACGGGGAGGGAGCAGCTAGACGATGACGACATCTATGCGACACACGGAAACAGTTTGTTTATATCGATTTAACATGGCGTAAGACGCGAAGCTACTCTTTGATAAAAAACTTAACGTCATTGTTTACAAAAAAGATCTTTCCCAGCGTCTTCTTCCTTGTCTAATTTCTGTCGCTCTACATACGTCATCTGGTATAATCGAAACGATTGGCTATGAGCTACGTACAGGCATATTTGATAGACATTCTTAGCACCCAATAAACTGCGACGGGCATTCTGAAACCACGCCTCAAATACGAGAAATTGCGCATGTGGTTCCCAGACCCAATTCTCAACGAGATTGGGTCTGGCGTTAGCCAGGCTAGGTTGGATCCATACTTTTTAAATATTGCTGCTGAACATATTGCAGAACCTTTAACACACATTTTCAACCTGACTATTGAAACTGGATTAATACTGGATAAGTGTTTTGAAGTCAGCATATGTCACTCCTTTATTAACCCTTAGGGGTCTGAGCTGTTTTGGGGCTCTTTCGGTGTTTTGATATGCCCTGACATTTGTGCTTATTTCAGCTACTTAAAACATACCATTTGCCAACATATAAATTTGCTGTATTCAGCACAAACTCTGCTACAATAATATGTGAGCAAAATGGATGTACATGTTTGCATTTTATAGAAAAAAAATAATATGCGTGGTTAGTACGTTTTGGGAAAAAAAATGTCACCGCAATAAGGCCATTTAACACATACTGAATAGTTGTAAACAATACTGTTGAGTTACTATTCTTGTAGGCTAGAATTTTTACTTCAAAATGAAGTGAAAATCATTCTGACCACTCTTTCAGAAAGATCAATATAACGATTTGAATTTCTTACATCAGTTTTTGGGTCAGCAGTGCTGTATGCGTGGGAGTGTTAATGCCCATGAATATTAATGCGATTTACACCTGGGAAGACTAAAGACACTCCCCCAATGACTAATGGCCCATCAAGGTGCTGTGAGGCAGCCTGAACTAAGAATGATTCACTAATGAATAAAAAGTTAAAAAGAACAGCATTTATTCAAAATAGAAATCTTTCCTAAGAACATAAAGACTTTAAGTCATTCATATCACTTAACACTTCCTTTCAAAAAAAAAAAAAAAAAAAACATAAAAAGACCAAACTTGTTTTTTATATATAAAAACATATATATATATAATTTTATTATATATAAAAAAATATTGCTTATATAGTGGTTATATAAATAAAAAAAAGTGCATTCAAAGAATCCTAAAAAACTATCACAGGTTAAAAAAAAATTAAGCAGCACAGCTGTTTACAACATTGATTTAAAAAAAAAAAAAAGTATATCAGAATGATTTCTGAAGACTGAGGGTGACGATGTAAACACAACAAAACAAAAGCAAAAAACTCTTAGCACATTATCCAAAGTAAACTGATGGACAATTATGATAATAGATGCACAATGTATTTGTTGATGGACAGAGAAACATCTATTGATGGGTAGACCGCGTAACCGCGAGTATCTGTTTATGGCCCATATAGACCGCACGCATTTACTGATACACTCAATGAACGGCTGTACCTAATACAAATAAAACATCCCCAGTTAACTAGCAGAGCATTCATTTAGTCTGCTCTTAAATAAGAGATCTAGAGCTAAAATGTTTTGTTTTTGAACTCAAGCTGAGCGCTCGTGTCCTGCTATCAGTGTCATGGATACAGTCTCTTGTGGCGACGCGCGCAGTCTTCACTCGCTCTTAGGACGTGCTCTTCAATCTATTGCCATTGCGGACACTATTCATTCCGGTGAAATCACAAAATAAAACGCACACAAACGGGTGTCCTATATTCGTGTGTGCTTGATATAGACTGTACCACTGATGAACATATTCGGTTTTGATGAGAGAAAAAAATATGCCGGGGGCAGATTCGAACCCGTAACCTCTGACACGCTTGGCAAGCGATCTAACCACTAGACCACAGAAGAACTCAAACAACACTCGCAGATCGATATATTTCACTAAATCATTATAACCTAAGCAGTTATTTAAAAAGTTTACACGAGCGTATAGGCCTAGCTGCTACACGAATGTTGTGTTGAGGTTATTACTATGCAAAATATGAAAATGCATTTGAGCTCTATGATCAGAAAAGGAATTATAAAACACTATAAACAACTTACTCCGAACTTGAATCCTCGGGGTCAATTCGTTCTTCAAAATGGAACGTTCGTCGTCTGAGTTTCAAATTCCACTGAGAAAAAGGTGAATTATTCCCATTTGTCCATAATCCTCTGAAGGAGTAACGTTAGTGTGCTTCCATCCCTAAAACGCGATGAACTATCTGTGAATCTCTGATGAAGAATCTGTGTTTGGCATTGATCGGGGGGCGTGCCGCGTGTGATGCATAGATTTACCATGTCAAAAGCGCTGGGGGTGTGGCGGGCTCACCTGATTAACTATAATGAAGGGTGAGCGAAAAAACTGTAACTCTCCTTTGTTTCAAACGGATTACATAAACTGTAAATATATATATTTTAAATAAATTACTTCATTTAAAAGAAGAGAATCTCAGCTTCATAAAGAGACATATCTCGTATCTCTGTGACAAGTATTGAGAGAGTTAAAGTTAATATTTCGGACGCGTTTCAGAACGGACCTCACTGACAGAGACAAGTTAAAACGCGCATCATGTTTATTTTTCTTTATTTGACGAAAAGCACAACACTTTGTTTTTATTGTGAGTATCCACAAAAAAAATAGAAACTTAACAGGATCTAATGATGTACAACACTTATATTTAAGATCAAAATAAACAGAGTAATTTGATTCTCTTTTGCACTGATAAGGAAAAAATCCAGCAAAACGCGTGGATGCGGTTTTCGACCCCTAAGGGTTAAAGGGTGGTGACCGATCAAACCCAAATAATTATAGGCCAATATCTAAGCTATCTGCTTTAGCCAAGGTTTTAGAAGAGCTTATAAGTGACCAGTTAAAAGACTATTTACTAACAAAAAATATTTGAAATGATTCACAGTCGGGTTTTCGTAAAAAACATAGCACTGTCACTGTCACTATGAAAGTGTTAAATGATTTTATAAGTGCTATTGATTCTAAAGAATATTGTGCTGCACTTTTTAGATCTTTCAAAGGCGTTCGACACAGTTGACCACTATGTCCTGTCTCAGAGATTGGTGGATATTGGAATGTCTCCAAAAGCAGTCAAATGGTTTGATAATTATTTGAGTGGCAGAACACAAAGTGTTCGTGTTGATGGTGTGTCCTCAAACTCATTACTTATACAAAACGGTGTCCCCCAGGGGTCCATTTTGGGTCCCATTTTATTTACTATTTATATAAATGACTTGTGTCAAAATGTAACAAATGCAAAGTGTCATTTTTATGCGGACGATACCGTTTTGTATTGTTCTGCTCCAGCCTTGACAAGTGCTATTGAGGATCTGCAATCTGCTTTTAAAATTATTCAGAAGAATCTTCAGACATTGAGACTTGTACTAAACTCAGATAAAACTAAAATGATGTGCTTTTCTAAATCAAGGAAAACAGAAGATGCTCGTCCAATTACTACACTAGATGAGAAAGTAATTGAGCGAGTATCAGTCTATAAATATCTTGGTTTCCTTTTAGAAGAAAATTTGTCCTTCAAGCAGCATATAGAGCAGGGGTCGGCAAGTAACTTTGGCCGCGGGCCAATATTTTTTTTAGCCAGTAGATGGCGGGCCAGCTACACGGAGTAGGCCTATGGATACATATTAAACCGCTTAAAATACCCTCTGTGTACACCCGCTTTATATATCCCGACCTGACGGGTCCGCAAAATTTAGATCTCATTTCCAGAATCTCTCATTCAAATGTCTCTAACGGAAAGAGAGAGATTAAGTAGCCTATAACAATTATAAATGCTATACAAAAATTGTGTTGTGTCAATATAAATATTATTTATTACTGTCAGCAGAGAAAAAAATGTCACAGAAAAACAAATTATGAAATATAAATAACAAATTAAATAGGGCAAAGCCTATCACTCAAATCACTCAAGCAACATACAGACGGGTAACACAGGTTTAAAACAATCACATGCAAACGTAAAATATGCATATTTTTAGGAACACATCTACAAAAATATGGCTGTATTTCAAGTTGATAAAATAATTAAAAATCCACATCAGTTTATTTGTGCCCACGCGCCACGCCCTCCCAGGACGTTAGCTATTACTTTCACTTTTAAAAATTCCTCATAACCACGCGCGCGATGCCGCGATCTGCAGTTGTCGAGATGGATGCTGAGGAGTTGAAGAAAAGAATAGCTAGTGGGGATTGTAAAGTTGTCGACAAAAGTCATCAAAAATCAAGTCCAGTGTGTGGGAGAAATTTGGAGTTATCTGAAGAAAATATTGTGAAAGACTTGCTGCATGCATTTTCTTGTTGGATAGCCGCAAATGTGGAACTTCATCGCTGAGGAAGCACGCAGATAACTGTGGTAACAAAGCAGTTCTATCAAACAGTATTTTTCAAATTTAACACTGTTAAGTATGTGTGGTTTGCAGATCAGCCGCTCATGTGAGTGTTTGAACCCAATATTGTCAGATAGGCGCGCGGCTACGGCTTATCTCAAGAATAGTTTTGTGCAGCATTTAGTGCAAATATGTTTTATCAGGTAATACATATTATTTATCAGTGTGTTATACCCGAATAAATAATAATGAAAAAAAGTTCAAAAGTCGTACTGTAAGCGAATGAGACTTACAGGAGAGCATGATTTATTCACACCCTTATTAAAATGGATCTGTTACCACAATAGTAGGCTACTTGATCTGTTTAAAATGATTTCATTCGTATATGTCTGATAAGGTGTTAAATAAAGATTCAAAATTAAAATTCGTCTATACCCGTTACTCATTCTTTCTATTTTTGATCTGAGCGCACAATCAGAAAATCGGAAAACGAGTCGTTATTCGATTTTTTTTTTCCATTTTAGTTCAGGAAATAATGGAAAAACAAGTTTATTTTTGTTTTTACTTTGAAAAAAAAAAAACGATTGAACGAATGATACATGGCGCCTGTTTGTAAACCGTTATTGTAAAATAAAAATAGGCTGTTAAAAAAAAAAAAAAAAAAAAAAAAAACGGAATTCCAAAATAATCCTGCGGGCCAGAAAATATTGCTGGCGGGCCAGTTTTGGCCCGCGGGCCGCCTGTTGCCGACCCCTGATATAGAGGGTCTAACAAAAAAACTAAGAGTAAAGTTGGGTTTCTATTATAGAAACAAAGGCTGTTTCTCTTTTAGTACGAGAAAAACACTTATACAAACAACATTTATGTCAATGCTGGATTACGGTGATATTTTATACATGCATGCAAATAAATCTTCTTTGAAAATGCTGGATTCAGTATATCACGCAGCACTAAGATTCATAACTAATTCCAGTTTCCGTACTCATCATTGTAGCCTGTATGAGAGTGTTGGTTGGCCATCTCTGCACAATCGCAGGCTGGAGCACTGGTATATTTTTCTTTTTAAGGCCATACTTTATAAACTGCCTCCTTACTTATGCTCACTTTTGACTAATAAAGTCACTACCAGGAAATGTAATCTTAGATCATATGGGCAAATCATGTATGAAATCCCACGAACGCGAACTGTCTTCGGTGAAAGTGCCTTTAAAGTTTTTGCACCGTTTTCCTGGTATAAATTGCAAAATCAGCTAAAATTTGACTGTTTACCGACCATGACACAATTTAAAATGAGGATAAAGGACTATTTGAGTACTAGATGCACATGTGCTGTTACTGAGAGCTGCTGGTGATTATGTTGAGATTATGTTAAATTGCCGAAATGTACTTTTTTTGTTGTGGTTGTTTTGTTTTTGTTAAATGACTGTATATGTACTTTTTAATATGGAACTATTATTCTGCTGTCTTGGCTAGGACTCCCTTGAAAAAGAGATTCTGAATCTCAATGGGACTATTTCATGGTAAAATAAAGGTAAATAAAATAAATAAATAAAATGTGAGCAACATTTATGTACATGTTTGTATTTTTGAGAGAAAATTATTTATGCATGGTTATTGAAAAAAAATAAAAATAAAAGTTTCTGAAATAAGGCCACAAAACACATATTGATTATTTCTTCACAAGACTCACAAGATTGTATCACATAGTCTAGAATATTTGCTCCAAAACTATGTGAGAATCATCCTGAATTCTGTATTTTAGGTGAATGTGTGTGTGTGTGTGTCCGACCCATGATGTGTGTATAAATAACATAATATGGGAAAAGAGACTAGACAGAGATGACTAATGGATAAAACTACCCAGTACTACCCAGTAACAGAAGAGACTGTGAATGAATAACCAATCAAATTAATGTCATTATGCCATACCTCCCTGTTGTATAAAAACTGTTGTTTCCGTGTTTTCGGTGGGATTCTCAATGGAATTTGACTGAGAGATCCACCGGCCTTGTTTTTACTTGGGAGATTCTCTGAGTATTGCTCGAGAACTCTCCTGGCCGTAATTAAAAACATTTAAAGGACATTTACTGAAGTCTGTCTGTCATTTAAGCTGCGCAGCAAAGTTAGTTAGTAGAACAAGTTATTTGAGCGAAACACTAGAGACCTTACTACCAAGTGATAGTGTGAGGCAAGTTAAGAACACTAGAGACCTTATCACCAAGTGATAGTGTTCAATAAGGGACGAGACGTCGTTCGACTCTTTGTGAGACTCTTAGGCGGGGTTAGATTGGGTCAACCAGCGCGTTCAGAGGTAACTCAACTGAGTATAATATTTTCAGGTGTCAGGGACACCAGGTTCAACCTTTGTCAGGTGCGTTAAAGGAAAAATCCATCACATTTTGGCGAGCCACAGGAGCCCAAAGATACTCCCTCCGTCGGTGGGGGTTGTTTTACCGGACAGTGGACGAGACTGCCAACTTGCCGCAGACCCCACCGAATAGGACCGATGGAGGGACCATCTCGGACAGGCGGAGGAAAAAGAAGGGAGGTAGGACACACAGACTTCAGTTTTTGTTTTCCTTTTTGATGTTCCAAATTCTTATTTTAAAAAAATTATTTTTCATACGCACAATTTTTATTTTTTTATTTTACACGAGTTTCTAGTTTGTTCTGTTTTGATGGTTGAAATTGAAATTTTCCTATCTGTGAAATCTAAAAGAGGGATTTTAGAGGTATGAAATTTAATTGAGAAATTATTTAGCTGGAAAAAAAAAAAAGAGAAGAGAAGAAAAAACACACTGGCTGAGCCCAGGTTTAAACGGTGTAATTTACCACAGCGAGATAATTTCTATTTTAGCCTATATACGACGACATATAGAATTGAGATCAAGTGGCGAGATAGAACAAATATTTGAAGAAAATTGGTGATCACATTTAAAAGATTTAAGGATTTGGAAGGAAAAAAAATATTTTTACCTGGTCTATTAAGGGCAATGAGTAATGATTATGGTTAAATTCAACTAAATTGGTATTTGTTGAGTATTGAATTTGTTGTGTCAATAAATCTTCCTGCAAAGAGAGAAACTTGCATGACTGGAAACCAGATCCGGGAGGGAAAAATGCCCCGAGATGCTGAGGTGCTGCAATTTGCTTTTTGTTTGAAGTTTTTGTTTGAATAAAAGTTTAATTCTGAGAGAATATAAAGATACAATTGAAAGAGTTGAGACAAGATACATAGATCAATATTGTTAACATTTATGAATTTTTACATTTTGAAATCAATTCAGAAATTACAGAAATTGTTAGTTATAAATCATAATAATAAGAATATGCATTCTGAGATAATTAGGAAATTTTGAATCATAAAGAAACTTTTGTGAATTAAACTTTGATTTATTTATGTAGATGAGATACAGTATATAAGACTGAGCAATTAGGTGCTCTTAAAATAATAAATAAATAATAAGATAACTACACATGTTTAAATATTATACTTTCTATCTGAAGGTGTCTAGAATTTCTATCTGAAGGTGTCTAGAATTTGTATCCCGTTATCCCATGGGAGACAGTGTGAAAGAACTTGAAAAAAATTGATCCATTGCAGAGATTCTAAGAATCAATGGTTTATGTTTAACTAAGACAAATTTTGTGCATTATACATTATATGAGGTTGGGTGACCAATTTAAATATAAATTGTGATTTGAACAAGCACATTACATATATCTTACAGTCATTTTATTTTGGATTCTTGAAGAGAAAAAGGAAAAAGACAAAGAAAGGAAGTTAAGAAAAAACTGTATTGTAATTAGAGTTTTTTCCTGCTTTTTCCTGCATCTTGGCAAAGAAGAAAATGCTTGCTTTCCCGCAATGAAGTACGCTTTTTAATAAAATGAAGAACTGCTGTCTTGATAACCTGATGAGATATTTAGTTATTAAACTAAGTTTAATTTGAGTTTTGCAGTTCTCTGAGTGTTCAAGGTTTCAGACGCCTGGCTTGAAAAGTTGGATGACTGGAGAGAGAGAAAGAGGAAGTGGTGCCCTCAGCTCCCAGCTCCCGAAAGAGGAAGTGGACACTTCTGAGGGGTCAACTGAGACAGTGCAGGAAAAGGTGACAAGTTCACTTGAGACTTTTCCTAAAGACAATTTTTGCCATGCATTATGAAATGTTGTGCCAGGGTGGATCAAAAGCCAGAAAGAGAGAGCCATCGCAGCCTGATGATCAAACGTATCAGCCTAACAAGTCAACTGAACGACAATCCACACAGAAAAGAAAGACTTCCATCTCCTCACTTGTGGGCCAGGTGCTGAATTTCAATGATCACTACAAAGAACATTTCAAATTTAGTTAATTATCATAGTAACTTCATTATTGTTTTTGATTATCCACTGGTTTCAGCAATTCTTCATATTTTCTTCAACTAACACTTTGAATCTGCTTTCAATAGGGACCAGTCCAGCAGGCCTAATACAGGAAGTTCAATAGCAGAAGTGAGAGATTGACTCACCAATCAGTTAAAACACTGGATTTGGATAGTGAGGCTTATTACTTAACCAATAGTGGTAAAAGCATGTATTTGTTGAGAATAGATTATTGACTATATATATATATGACTAAATATAGGGCACAAAATGTCCCAAAGAGACATTATGGCTAGAAAAGCAACAATATTGGTCACTCCATTTCATTTAAAGGTAATTTTCTGGATTCAACAAGAACAATGGTTCTAATTATAAACTTTTGAAATCACATGGTGTCATCACCAGGGTACGAGATAGAAATGTTTTTGTTTTTGTCCATGGATCCGAGATTGTGTGAAGATTTCCAAATCTTCTTTTAAATAGCTGAGGACCAACAACAAAAAGTTTTGAAAAATTGTAATTGTGTAATTAATGACAAATTGCATTTGAGGGATTGAAGCTGAATATCTAAACTGCAACTGAAGGTCTATGTGATTATTATTTTAAAGTGTTTAATCTATTTGATTTTGAGGTTTACGTTCGCTGTGTTTAAACTAAAACACATCGGAAGATGGCGCCGACGTGGGTGGCTAGCCGTCTGTCTGGGGGATATGTTGGTGTGCTGTTTTTATTGTGCTTAACTTGTTTTACTAAACAAATCGGTGGACTCTTATCTTATGACCAGGATCAACTTCTGTCCATCAAGTCAACTTTAAATGATGCACTGACAGCGGATTGTACAGGAGATGGCCGTGATCCCCCTCCCTTCCTGGCCAGCGTTCCTAGCTATCTCTGGAGCCCGGTATGCGACGTGTCACGCAAAAAACGCCGTCGTAAAAGAGGATGTCGAGGCGGCTCCGCGGTCAAACTGAAGACGCTGCGGACACCCCATTTGATATCCAGGGGACATCATCGTTCCTGCAGGCAGGTGTTCATGGCCGCTTTGTCTCGCGACGCTTCTTGGAGGGACCGCGCGGCTGGATCCAACCGGTGGAGATGAGCTCTCTTGGAGTTCCCCGAAGGTTCGTGCCAACACGCTTAAAGGGGAGAGGTGTGAATCTCAAGAATCTCCGCAGCTTGCGTCATGTGAAATGCCCGGTTAAGGATTTAATACCAACCAAGTTGGCCTTGGTAAATGCCCGCTCTGTGGTAAACAAAACCTTCATCCTAAAGGATTTTATTACGACAAACGATCTGGACTTCTTCTTCATAACGAAAACCTGGCTTAAGGTAGGAGATTCTTTACCGCTGTCTGTGGCTGTGGCCTGAAGGATATGTGTGTCTAAATTCCCCTCGCCCGTCTGGTCGCGGCGGAGGATTAATGACTATATACAAAAAAGCCACTCAATGCCAATCACTCACGGTTGAACCACCGAAGAGTTTTGAACTACAACTGTTTCAAATCGCAGCTATAAACCCTGCTACGGTGGCTTTAATATACCGGCCCCCAAAACCAAACAAACTTTTCGTCCAGGAATTCTCTGATCTTCTGAGTACTATGGCTACGAATTATGACTGTTCCCTACTTCTGGGTGATTTTAATGTTCATATTTGTTGTGCAAATGATACCCAATACAATGGGTTAAAAGCCCTACCCATAAACAAGGTCACATGTTAGACTTAATTTTAACCCATAACCTGCAAATAGACGATGTAAATATCTGTGAGACTAACTTCTCTGACCATATGCCAATAATTTTTAATACTTCTACTACCATCAAACCTGTATCCCAGGGGGACACTAGGCGTTGGTCAAGGAGATTAAGCAGCACCTCTAGTACTGACTTTTCAGCACTTTTTAAAATTAAGTGCAGTATTCTGAGGCTGGAAACCCCGCTTCACCTTTTAAATGTTGATGAGCACTGGACTTTACTAAACTCAACTTGCATGGACATTCTTGATGCTATTGCTCCGCTCAGACTGACAAGTAATAAAATAAAAATAAATCCATGGTTAAATGATAACACTCGGGACCTCAGAAAGCAATGTAGGCAGAGGGAAAGGAATTGGAAAAAGACTAAATTACAAGTCCACTATGAAGCTCTTAGAGACGCTCTATTTAGTTATCAAAAAGCTGTAACCAAGGACAAAAATACGTATTTTTCCAATATAATTAGAGCCAATAGTAATAATCCAAAACTCCTATTTTCCATTATTAACTCTGTAATGCAACCTCTAAATAACATACATCAAAAATCCTCACTTATTTCTTGTGAGGACTTTCTTAATTTTTTCAGTCAAAAAATTGTTAACCAACGCTCCCAGATTCCCCTGGTAAATATAGATCCATCTAACTATTCTGCCTGCACTGCTGAATGGAGTGCCTTTGAACCTATCACCTTGACAGTCTTGGAGGATATTGTACAAAAACTGAAACCAACTTGCGGGGCAAATGATCTGATGCCTAGTCATTTGTTAAAGCAGACTTTTGACTACGTAGCACTGAGTACCGCACATTTGTTTAATAAGAGCTTGTCCAGTGGGACATATCCGCAAGAATTTAAACATGCTGTGGTGATACCGCGGTTGAAGCGGCCAAACTTGGGCCAGGACGACATGAAAAATTACAGGCCAATTTCTCAAATTTCTTTCGTTTCTAAAATTTTAGAAAAAGTTGTGCTGCAGCAACTATTATCATTTTTAAATAACAATGAAATAGGAGAAATGTTTCAATCGGGGTTTAAAACTGCCCACAGCACGGAGTCAGTGTTATTGAAAGTGTTAAGTGACATCTTTTTGGCCTTAGACAAAGGAGATGATGTTGTTTTAGTGCTGCTTGATCTAAGCGCAGCTTTTGATATGATTGACCATGACATTCTTATTTCCCGTCTGGAACACTCAGTAGGCTTAAAAGGCACAGTTTTGAAATGGTTTCGGTCCTACTTGAGTGGTAGATGTTTTTCAGTTAGCTATAATGATATGACCTCAGGGAAAAAAAATCTTCCGTGGGGGGTCCCGCAAGAGTATATCCTTTCTCCTATACTGTTCTCATTGTACTTGCTCCCTTTGGGAAGAATTTTTAGAAAGTATGGAGTGTCATTTCATTGTTACGCCGACGACACGCAAATGAACTTGCCACTCAGCTCGACTAGTTCATTTGAGTCGCTTTTGGAGTGTTTAACCTGTTAACCTTCGCCAGAGCGAGGGCGCTCTGAGCGTTTTTTTTTTTTTTTAAATCGTTCAAAGTTACTATCAGATTCAGGGCCCTATCTTGCACCCAGCGCACGATCTGAAACGCAAGTGTCAAAGCGCAAAGCGCAAGTAACTTTGTGGGCGGATCCCGGCGCTGTTGCTATTTTCCCGGCAGGATAAATGCCTCTTGCGCCTGGCGCAAATCTAAAAGAGGTTGGTCTGAAGTAGCTTCATTATTCATAGGTGTGGTTTGGGCGTAACGTGAAATAAACCAATCAGAGCGTCATCCAACATACCCTTTAAGAGCAGGTGCGCATGTTGCATGGCGGATTGTTATTATTATGACGCATTTACCAGGCGCCCTTCAGAATCGGTTCACAGCTGAGGAGATCGTTGTTCTCGTCAGGGCCGTAAAAGAAAGAGAATTGACATTGGGGATGGGACAAACCCACCCAAATCAATAGAAAAAAATATGAGAAAGCTCAACTTAACTGGTAAGTTAAAGAGTAAGGTTTTTAATGTACTTACATTATGGTAAAGGTGATTTCGCAGTCTTCAGATTTTTTTTTTTCCTAGTTCTTGACGGACAAAATAATTTGTCAGATGTCCTTATATACATATGTGTCTTGCCACTATTGGGCAAACAGGTCTGATCCGTCATTACTACAATTTGCCTGAAAAATTACCAGTATACACTGGTAAATGTGTAAGCTAGATTTATGCCTATTTTTTTCACATCTTCATGGACACCACAATGATTTCCCTCGTGTGGTAATATTTGTCCTTGTTATAATGTATGATTTGCAAAAATAAAAACTGCTGCATCTGTGTTGATGAGAGAATCAAAGTGTGTGCGCGTTGTGCACCCGTTACATTATGGCCAAGCATGCGCGCTTAAAATAGCATTATGAACAACGCGCCACTGACTTTAGACCAGGTTTTTTTTGGTCAGTGGCGCAATTGTTTTCTGGAACTGCAAAATAGTACTAGGGAATGTTTGCGCCGAAACACGCCTCCTTTTTGCGCCGACCCGCCCAGGGAGCGCAAGTTCATTTCCTAGTTTACTGGCGTGCGTCTGTGGAGGGTAAAGCCCGCTTTGCGCGGGTGCAAAATAGGAATGATACATGCGTCGGTGTACAAGTCAATTGCGCTGGGTGCAAGATAGAGCCCTCAATGTTAATACCTTGACAAACTATACATCATTAAAAAGATATAAGACTGAAGGTTTAGTCTTTGACCACTATTGTATTCTGAGAAACTTATAGTGACAGTTATGTCTTAATTTGTGTCTGGAGTTATGTAATCAAAAAATGAGTCGATACCTTTGATATGAATTATGAGCGTCATAATTTCCATTCAGAAAAAAAAACTCCAGTGAGATCGTCACGACAGAGCTTGACAAAACAACGTCCATCATGGCTTTTAGCTCAAAGTGTACAGATTTGGAGAAATATTCTCATAGGTTTACATCAGATTTATATAGACAGGAATCATATTTATTGAATATCTACCCAAATGCGTCGATTCAATCATTATGAGCGCTGGAGACTCTGATGTACTGTGTTTTCAATACATACTGGCAGCCTGAGGGCGCCCTGTGCACATATGGACTCCAAATTTGGAACACGAAGAAGAATCATATCATGTGACATTTCAGGAAGTCCATCACGACGTAAACACTAACAGAGATCGCTGTAACATGCAGATAAAGATGTTTTGAAGACAATAAACATGATTGCAATGATATTTGGTTTACCTGTGTTCTTCGAGCCATGTCAGGTATTTTCATAATAATAGATTATATTTATAATGTAATGCTAATCGATATAGACTTTATCATCGTGAAGAATACTATAAAATACTATATTTTCTGTCCAATTTTTTTTTATCTGAAGCCAAATCAGAGCACAGAAGGTTATTTAAAACACTCGACTTGTGCTATAAAGTAAGTTTTAGAGCACAAACATGGTTTTAATCTCATAAATTGTTGTGTATTGATGGTGTGCTAAGCTAACATGCTAGCTAGCCCTTGGTGCACCTGCTACCTAGCTGTTATATTTATGAATATTTCTAAATAGGACTGCTTGCTGAAATGTTTCTTTTTTCAAGAAGGTCATTTTATATAGTTTCAAATGTAAGGTGAGAACTTTGAGAACTTTCCCTAAAAGAGATTAGGGGTTGAAACAGTGTGAATATAGCCAGTCGTTAGTAATTATAATGCAGACAAAAGAAAGCATATTTAGAGCAATAACCAGAGGCTGGAGAGGTGTGAATGTGTGCAGGGGAGACTGACACTGAATGGAGATCGGTTACACCACAACACAATAGAGAAAATAGACTGAATAGATGCTTAGAAAATGACAATAAACATCAGTTTGCTTTTTAGAGTCTAATCAAAATAAAGTCGTTTGACATGATCTTGAAAAACATTTAACTAAATAAAGAGTTTTAGACATATCATCTTCAGATTTAAAATATAACATGGTCAGACATGTGGCTTTAGCTGCAGTGCATTTCTAGATTGCTACAGGGCCAACTTCAATTTTATTTTCATGAAAATATTTCATAAAAATACATTTCTAATAACTTGACAAAACTTTGAAGCTATTTATAACATTTATTTTTCATTATGACAATAATTACTTCTACATTTGCAATAAACTGCCAGGTGTCAGCTTTCAAATGAGATCATACTTGTGCTTTTAGAACAAATGGTTCATGAACTGTATCTGTTTCAGTTTGGGTATGCCATTTCTGGGGATTTTTCTAAATTGGGGGTGAAGCTTAACAGGTTAAAAGACGTTAAAACCTGGATGGCTAAAAACTGTTTAATGTTAAATGAAAACAAAACCGAGGTTATTATATTTGGCCATCAAAATAAACCCGCAGAAACTATATTAGAGTCAAGTCCGTTAACACTTTACACGAAATCCACAGTCAGAGATTTAGGCTTTTTAATTGACAATAACCTAAAAATGGACAAGCAAATAAACTCTGTAGTCCGGGCTTGTTTTTACAATCTACGCCTACTAGCTAAAATTAAACCATTCCTGTCAAATAAAGACTTTGAGAGAGTTATCCACACTTTTATTTTTTCAAGGCTCGACTATTGTAACTCGCTGTATTGCGGCATCACCGCCGCATCTCTATCCCGACTGCAATCGGTTCAAAATGCAGCGGGGAGGCCTTTAATGAAAATAAAGAAATATGAGTCGATCACACCTACACTGGAGTCTTTAAATTGGCTTCCAGTGCAGTACAGAATTAGATACAAAATTTTACTGTTTGTATATAAATCGTTAAATAATCAGGCCCCACCATATTTGGCCAATCTCTTAACTTTGTATACCCCTTCCAGAAAACTACGCTCAGAGGATCAGGAACTACTGATAGTACCGAGAACAAAACGCCTTCATAAGGGTGATCGGGCATTTGCGGTAACAGGGCCAAGACAATGGAACGAGCTACCGTTGCCTATCAGGTCTGCAAAATCGCTATAAATTTTTAAGCATTTATGTAAATCACATCTGATGTCGTTAGCTTATGAGTAGTTGTGATATTTTATATGTGGTATTGACTGGTTGAGGTATGTCGGTATTTTTATCCTTTATGAATCTGTATGTAAAGCACTTTGGTTCAACCTGGGTTGTGTTTTAACAGTGCTATATAAATAAACAAATAAACAAACACACATTGTGACTGCATCGGACGATTGAGAATTTATATCCTAACGTTTAGACACTGTCGCAAGGGGAATGCCACAGTGTGTCAACGTTCAGTAGCTTCTGTCATAAAAGTTGTTACCGTTCGGATTTGGTGGTATTCCACTCCTAATAAAATATATGTTCCTCATTCAGTTCATAAACTGCTATGGCAGACAAAAAGGTATGATTCTCTGGCCAGAGAGGGGAGGGGTGTGTGTTTGTGTGTGAAAGTGTGTGAATGTGAATGAATGGAAATTTTAATAGATAAGATTAATTATGGTACTAACCATAAAACTTTGAGTGTATATTTCTATCTTATGGTAAACTTTATCATACTTCCCATTTTCATGTCTGATGGTGACTAATTTCCCATTCTAGATCCAACAATAGAACAAAATAAATCTTACTTCCTTTTATTTAGGATGTAGCCTTCAGACAAATTTTCGATATGATCTAATCATCTAAAGACACTTTTGACTGGATGTAACCTTGGTCAATGGAACTTTGAAAATGGACTAAACGTCCTGTTCTTTGACTGTATTGAGAAATGATTGAATGAAATATAACTCCTTACAATGTTTTTTGAAGATACAGGATATTTTTTGCTGATATCACTAACAGGGTAAATTATGACCACAGGGTGAAATATTCCCAATAAAATAATGGCATGGATGATTTTGGCTAACTATCCTGAGATGGGTTATTGTTGTGGCAGAAATAAACAGTGTCACACATGCGCAGCGTATAACTCTGGGAAGGCAGAGAGCAAGCATGCTTGCCCTGTCCACCCCACATTTAACTTCTTCCTTTTACAGGATGTCATGATGGATCCTGTCGAACAGAACTTATTCTGTTCCAAATGTATAAAATATTATCTTGTTACTGTTTATCATGAAATTTTACAGGTCTGATCAGAAAAGACGACCGGCCAGACAAGCAGATTATGTTAACACATGTTGTCACTAACAAAAAAAGTTAAGGTCTCCCTTAACAGGTCAAAGCTGCTTTGCCGGTTCCAGGTACAGAGACACAGCACTCTTACGAGCCAGGACAGTGGGTCTGGATCAAGGATCACAGACGTAAGGCGTGGTACAACCCGAGGTGGCTGGGTCCATATGAGATCATTCTAACAACCAATACAGCAATCAAGGTTTCCGAGCGTGACGCTTGGGTTCACGTGTCACATTGCAAGCCCCACCAACCGCCATCCAGAGGAAAGTAGAGGGAAAAGAAGAAGGTCGTGCTAGTAACGTACCTCCTCTACCTGCGAGGGAAAGACCTTGCTACGGCTCGCAAAGAGTCAAGAGGTGAACATGGAACGTCTCAGACGTCTGTGGGGCCAACGCGACGACCAGCACACCTTGGAACGAATGTGGTCTAACAAAAGTGTTTCAAATGCAGCATATGTGTTATTATATCTGCAGGTGTGTTGATGTTGATCATATTGCTATTTCTGTTTGAATTTCTTCCAGGCTGTGATGTTCTTCCAGAAGCAATAATGTGATGTTTATTGATGTTTCATTTGGTTCAATCAAACTGTAGGACCGAGAATTGATATAGGGTTGAAATTTGAACAAATTACTGATTAATTTGAAAATATTTCAGGTACACGTAAATTGAGAAGAGTAAAATCTAATAAATTCTGTAGAGTATATAGACTCTAACTAACTACATTACTGTTAAAATAATAAATAATCTAGGGACTATTTTGAAGAAACTTGAGGGTTTTAAAAAAGTCTAAGACAGATATCATAGATGCTAAAATGTAATAGCAATAGTTGTTCACTAATAAGAGAGAATAGGTGATAAGTTACTTTGCCAGACTAGGTCTTAATAGATAATTGGGTAAACTTCTATAGTGATGAATTAATGACTACATTAAATATATTTTGGGTGTTTCCAATTGCTAAAATAGCGAAAGAAAAACTTTCAAAAGGGGATTGGTTTTGGGAAAAATTTAATTTATGGATTATTATCAGTTGAAGAAGTTACCAGTGTGATTACTGAAATATTCCTTTCATGTATTGTCTAATGTCTGTATTTGATATCTGAGAGGTGACTGCGGGTCTAGCTAGCTAGGAATACAGCAACAGTGCTTGCTTATTTAGCCCGGATGTTGATTGAAGGAATATCTTAAAGGTATTATAAAGTAAAAGATGAAACAAGGAAATGGTTAGAGATAACAGGTGGTATTAAAGTCACTGACTTAAAATGGGATGATTCGGTGGAGCAGGTAAATCATGCAGGTATGGACAATTGATTAGAAGAATTAAATTTAATATTGGCCATGTTTGATTATGGCCAGAGAGGGGAATGTGGTGGGAAATTTAAACGGAATATTAAGCTAAACATGTTTTAACATTTAACCTTATTTAACATGCTAAATCTCTAAAACAATGTTCTAAGACATTCTGTATTTTAGGTAAATGTGTGTGTGTGTGTGTGTGTGTGTGTGTGTGTGTGTGTGTGTGTGTGTGTGTGTCGGACCCATGATGTGTGTATAAATAACATAATATGGGAAATGAGACTAGACAGAGATGACTAATGGATAAAACTACCCAGTACTACCCAGTAACAGAAGAGACTGTGAATGAATAACCAATCAAATTAATGTCATTATGCCATACCTCCCTGTTGTATAAAAACTGTTGTTTCCGTGTTTTCGGTGGGATTCTCAATGGAATCTGACTGAGAGATCCACCGGCCTTGTTTTTACTTGGGAGATTCTCTGAGTATTGCTCGAGAACTCTCCTGGCCGTAATTAAAAACATTTAAAGGACATTTACTGAAGTCTGTCTGTCATTTAAGCTGCGCAGCAAAGTTAGTTAGTAGAACAAGTTATTTGAGCAAAACACTAGAGACCTTACTACCAAGTGATAGTGTGGGGCAAGTTAAGAACACTAGAGACCTTATCACCAAGTGATAGTGTTCAATAAGGGACGAGACGTCGTTCGAGTCTTTGTGAGATTCTTAGGCGGGGTTAGATTGGGTCAACCAGCGCGTTCAGAGGTAACTCAACTGAGTATAATATTTTCAGGTGTCAGGGACACCAGGTTCAACCTAAGTCAGGTGCGTTAAAGGAAAAATCCATCACACTACTCATTCAGATAAGTCAATAAAGTCTTTTAGATTGTGTATGACGTGTTTTGTTTGAGAAAGCTTTATGCGAGGAGACCTGATCTTTCATTAATATGTGTGGCATTTCACACCTGAGAAAGACAAAGACCCTCCCATAATGGCCCTATTAGGTGCTATCAGGCCCTATCATTAGGAGCCTTGCACAAAGAATGAGGAGATTTAAAAAAAGAATGGCTTTTAGATTGTTTGGATTTATTTACAACACAACATAATCCAAAGATACACAACAAAGGACAAAAAAGCACATTAGTAAACACACTGATCTAAAGACAGAGGCTTGAACAGTCACACAACATTGTCCCAGTCCTGAAACATTGTACATACCTGTCATTCAAGGTGCTTGATTTTTCATTTCACCATGTTCATGTACAGTCTCCTGTGAATGTTGAAGTCAGCAGGGGCCTGTTTCAGAAAGGAGGTTAAGTGAAAACTCTGAGTATGTTAACCCTGAAATGAGGTGAACTCTGGGTTTTCCGTTTCAGAAAGGGAGGTAAGTCAAACCCGAGAAAGCAGAGTAAGTCAAGCCCGTTTCTGAAAGAGAGGTAACTTATACTCAGAGTCAGTTACCATGGTAAATTACTCTGTGAACCTAACCTGGTCGGGAGCAGGTTTTCTTCAGTAAACCTAGAGTTTCTTGCTGTCTCCTCCCCTTTTTTAAAGAGGAAGTGGTGTTTAAACACCAAAAATAATACTAAAATGTATTTACACATTCTTTAAGGAATATATATTGTTTGTCCATGGTTTAATTGACTAAGTCTGTTTTGCAGCACTTTGCCAAAAAATAAAAGGATTAAAACGTTTGCTAAACTTTAATTTGATTACCACCGTTTTTGATAATATATTTGTATTAATTAATTTTAAAAAAATCGGAATAAAAAAACATTTCATAGAACTCAATTATTTAAACATATTAACAAGTTATTAATGATAAAAAATAAGTTGTTAATCTAATTCATAATCAGTTATTGAAATTAGTTGATTATATATGTTTTATTGAACAAATGTTTAATTTATTTAACTGTCATTTTAACTGATGATAATAATAACCGTAATTTAATAATGCAGTTTATATATTTAATAATTGTTTAATACCATAAACCGTGATATTTTCTGAGATGGTTATCATACTGTGAAACTCTCATATGTTACAACCCTACATGGGAGAGCCCCCCCCCCATCCCCCCCCATCCCCCCAACACACACACACACACCACCCCCGCTGTTAAACAAGTAACTCAGCAACTTTTACTCACATTTTAAATTAGCTACTTTTTACTTTTACTTGAGTAGATTTTTAGACTGGTACTTGTACTTGAGTAAAATTTTATCAAAGTAATAGTAGCCTACTTTAGGTTGAATAACGTTCTTCCAGTTTCACCTCTGATATTATAACAGTTGGGTAAGTTACTCTAAAATAGTTATGAATTACTAACTACAAATGACATCTTGCAGTGTAATTAGATTAATGTAATAATTACTATCTTTAGAAAGTATTGGTCTACATATTACTAATTCCTATATCAACCTCAACCACTTGAACAATACAAGGAGAGACAAGAAACGGCACTTTCAAATTAACAATATACAATTGAATTATTCTTGAATTGATCAAAGTGTGTAGAGGGTGAAGGTTACATAAAAAATATACCTTTTAAAAATGTATGTTAAATCCACTATTGTTTTATACTGAATTGGTCTATAGTCTATGCAGTAGCCTATTTAATGTAATTGCATCATATTTTATTTTAAATTACAGAAGAATTAAGAGTAATCCCTTTAATTAAATTACAATATTTCTATTACTTGGTAATTAATTACACCCAACACCTCTTTTTGTCTGGCGCTGTTGCCATGGTGACTCATAATATCTGTGCTCCATTGATAATGGCTTTTTATAGTTGTGGTGCACGCGCTTAACTCAGAGTCAGTCAACTCAGAGTTGATTGAACCAACTCATTTCAGCTGTTCTGTAACCGAAAACTCAGAGTTTCCCATCTCAGGGTAAGTCAACTCAGAGTTCAAGTTTTAACTCAGAGTTGGTTGAACCTCCTTATTGAAACAGGCCCCAGGACTCATCAGTGGCATCTCGTCCCTGTAAAAAAATAAATAAACACCCGTGAACATGCTGATATCAAGAGAAACTATATGGCTGCACGATTTTGGGCATGCATTGTAGATTTTTCTGGTTAAAATTGCGATTTAATTATACACACACACACACACACACACACACACACACACACACACACACACACACACACACACACACACACACACACACACACACACACACACACACACACACACACAGCTTAGAATAAGTGAACACATGCTAAAATTGACTAAAAAGAGGAATAAAAAATCTTAATGCTTTAACACTAAGTATAAACAAAATTGAACATCTGTAAAATTGTAGGTAAATATGTACTTACTCTTTCTGATTTCTGACTGTGTTGCTAAGCGCACTCCGAGTTCCAGGCAAGGGTAGTGATGACGGCTACATTCCTTTAAAAAAAGTTGAGGAATATTATTACATAAATAATTTTAGACGTGTGCAATAAGCCTATATGCGTGTCAATGGGCCATTACCGGAGAGGCACACCGCAAACAAACACATTTATGCAATTCATTAACTGGGTATATTTACACATTTCAGCACATTTACACACATTTACAATGCGAGCATGCATCGTCAATGATAATAATGAGGCAGCATTTAAACTAGTCAAAATATAATCTAAACATCTAGTAGGCCTATTTTCTAAAATAACTTCTAAATTCTAGCTTTCATAATGATCTAAACATATCATTTACCCATACAAATTTCCTAACTGGGGTTTACAGTGCGTAGCATATGCACTAAAAACAAAAACACATTTTTGACATTGAAATGGTAGGCCTACGAGATATAAAATTCATGGTATAGATATGCACTTTCATTAGATCGTGTTGAATATATCAAATGTCAATACTCTGGATGGCAAGTGGAAAATAGTCCACCCAGTATAATATGTAAGCTACATGTTTATATTGAATAGCTTGTCAACTAACGGAACTAATGCAACAACGAACTGAAGAGCTTCCACACCGGATTATCGTGCCATGATCTTCCCAACGCGCAGGTAAACTGAATGATGAAACTTGAAGCCTTTAATGATTTGCTTGGGGGCGTTTACCTGTTTTCCATAGATGGCTTATCACATTATCTTGTGAATAGCGCGCTCCGGGAGTAGGCGTGAACGAATTAAAGGGTACCTATTATGGATTTTTGAAAATTGCCCTTCATGTAGTGTGTAACATAGATCTAAGTGAACGAAAACAGCCTGCAAATTTTTAAACATGAAAGTTCACCGTATAAAAAACTTATTGTCTCTCAAAAGTAAGAGTCGAGTCGCTGATATGAATCGTTCGACGAACGATGCTTTTCCTTTGTCTAGATGACGTCAACTTGACAAGTTATTTGAATAAGATACGCCCACTTATTGCGTTCAGAGATGCCAGGGAAAACTAACATCATGTCGACGAGACGCTGTGTTTTGAAGTGGCTACAGTTCATATATACAACTATACCACAGAAGTATAGCCGAACCTTGTTCTGTGTTCGCGTCATTTTGAAGATGATTGCTTCACAAACCTAAATGCTATAAAGTATGGATTTGCGAGCCGGCTGATACTGAAGGAAGGTTCAGTAACGAGTTTATTTGGATTAGCTTCCTTCTCCGAATCACAACCTGTAAGTATTATTAATATTAATTGTTGCTTTTATGTTTTATGTATCATGCTCAATAATTATTTTGTGTGTTGTGTACGCACAGCGCAGCTTCTAGGTCTTCAATGTCAATTGTATTGAAATATGTGAAGTGCAGGGCTCTCAAGTGTCACGCATTGAGCGTGACAGTCACTCATTTCGGTCTTTTGTCACGCTCTTCCGCCACACATTGTATTTCTCACGCTGAAAAACTATTTGTAATATATTTAATATGCCGCAGCGCCCAAAACTCTGGCCGCGCCGCTCTCACTGTGGAACCGGCAGGAATCAAGCGCGTCTCCTCTGGTGTTGTTCGTCTGGTGTTGTTAGCCAATCAGAAAATAGCACTATTGTATCTGGGTAAGATATAACGCAACAACCAATGACACCCCGTCGGCTCAGTGTCACTCCTTTGGGCTATGGTCGCTAACATATCACCGCAGATTAGCGTCACGCAAAGGCGGGGTTTGGAAAAATGACTCGCTAAACGATTCATATGGGAGTCGGTGAGCAAATCAGGTAAAAATAAATGCATATTATAAGACAACAAAAGTGTTTTTTGTCATTTCATGCTTGTAAAACTGTTGTTGGGGACTCCCAGAACAATATTAGTAACATTTTAAATGCCATAATAGGTGCCCTTTAAAGTGAATGAGCTCGTAATCAGCTCGACTGGAATCGCTATATTTTTATACAGATTACAGAAGCTGAGAATATTTGTTTTTAATATAAAATTCATTTTTCTTTATTTGGCAAAAAAGAAAAGCACTTTATTTTTATTGTGAGTATACAGAAAAAAATAGAAACTGAACAGGATCGATTGATGTATAACACGAAAATGAAAGATCAAAATTAACAGAGCAGTTTGAGTTTATTTTGCATTGATAAAAAAAAAAACGAGCAAAACGCGCGGGCACGTTTCTGATCCCCAGAGGGTTAAATAAATATTTTTTTAGAGAGCTTAAACATTGATTATTAGTCAATCAAACCCCCTCTCTTTAGTACTCTTATATGTTTTTAAAGGGAATGACGTCCTTGTTTAAGAACACATGTTATTCCTTTACCCCAAATAAAAGTCAGTATTTATTAAAACATCATAAGCAAGAAAACAGACAGACACTGTTTATCTAAATGAGATCTAAAATATGTTAGTGCTCAGTAGACATTTAATGGGCCGTGAACTTTGAACATTTGGAGTTTTAGCAGACAGTGTTAGTTTGTTCAAATAATGTGGAACTTGGCGAAGGCAAATTGTGCCTGTGCTAAGTTTGAGTGTAACAGTGAACTGTGACTTAACACTATGGTTAACTTTTCAGAGTAGTAATTAAATAGAAACTGTATTAGTATAAATTACAGAGCCCTTTTCTTAATAATTAATTAATGTGTTATTATTTGATTTGCAGCTGATCCAGTAAGAAGTGTTCTGGTCCCTCAAAGCGTGACTGAGGGCCAGTTTAAAACTTTTATCGAGGAAGAATACCCCAAACTGAAGAGCAAGTCATTCGACATGAGCAGAGTCAACAGAAACCGTGTAGTAATACCACTGACCGAGGGGACACCTAAAGCAATACGAAACAGTGGAGTGTTGGGGAGGTCAGCCCTATACCTCTGGCCAAGTGTAAGCTCACTAAGATTATTATTATTTTTTTTTTTTTTTCTTGTTCGTCCATCAAAAGTTGATGATGACCATGGCACGTTTGTCATTTTGTTGGGTTTTGATGAGTGCGCAGATGGCTAAAGAGGCCAATCCGAGCCCGGAATTCCCTGTGGCACACTGGACAGGTCAGGAAGGATGTAGAACTCTGAGGTGCAGCCACTTGTTCTTCCTTGGTAAATTTGCGCTGCTGCCTCTTCAAGATAGCACAGGAGCTTCTCCTGCTCTCACAGAGGATTGCACCGTCCTGGACTTTTCTACTCCAGGCAGATCGGTCCTGTGCTAGGGATTCCCAGCTTTTCAGGTCGAGTCCAAAACTCTTCAAGGAAACTTTAAGAGTGTCCTTGTAGCGCTTTTTGGGGCCACCTTGTGCTCGCTTGCCTTTTTTCAGCTCGCCAAATAAGACTTGTTTTGGAAGTCTCACGTAAGACATTCTAGTCACGTGACCAGTCCATCTAAGCTGTTCCTTCGCAAGCATGGTGTAGATGCTGGGAAAATTTGCCTTGCTGAGGACTTCCGTGTCAGGAATTCTGTCTTGCCACTTGATCTCAGCAGTTTCCTCAGACAGCTCAAGTGGATATGATTCAATTTTTTTGGCATGGCGCTGATAGACTGTCCAAGCTTCGCACCCATACATAAGAGTTGGCAAAACAGCAGCCCGGTAGACCTTCAATTTTGTCTCCTGCTTGATGCCAGTCCTTTCCCATACTGAGTCACGTAGACGTCCAAAGGCTGCACTGGCCTTGACAATCCTGATGTTAACTTCATCATCTATGTGCACAGCACGAGACAGTGTACTACCAAGGTAAGTAAACTTGTCAACGGCTGAAAGCTTTTGCCCATTCACCAAGATGGTTGGCTCAGTATAGGTTTTCCCAGGAGCAGGTTGGTATAAGACTTCAGTCTTCTTTGTGCTAATTGTTAGGCCGAAGTTGTTGCAAGCTGAGGAGAGGTGGTCCATACTCTCCTGTAGATCTTTATTTGAGCCAGCAGTCAGAGCACAGTCATCAGCAAACAAGAGTTCTCGAACAGTGACTTCCTCCACTCTAGTTTTGGCTTGCATCCTACGCAGATTGAATAGCCCACCATCAAAACGGTAGATTATGTTAATCCCAGTGTTGTAATTTTGGAACGAGTCTTGCAGCATGGCAGAAAACACCATGCTGAAGAGCGTTGGCGCTAAAACGCAGCCTTGCTTCACCCCGTTTGTGATTGGGAACGGATCAGAGAGTTCTTGCTGATCTCTGACGCTGGCCATCATGCCATCATGGAGATTGCGCACAATGCCAATGAACTTGTCTGGACACCCATACTTGGCCATGATTTTCCATAGGCCCTCCCGGCTGACTGTGTCGAATGCTTTTGTTAGATCAACGAAAGCCATATATAGATCAACATTTTGTTCTTGGCATTTCTCCTGTAACTGCCGAGCAGTAAATATCATGTCAGTGGTTCCGCGGTCTTTTCTGAAGCCACACTGACTCTCAGGTAGCAGACCCTCGTCTAGGTGGACAATTAGGCGGTTCAGAAGGATTCTTGCCAAGATTTTGCCAGCGACTGATAGTATGGAAATGCCTCTATGGTTGTCACAGTCCTGCCATTGCCTTTCCTTTTGTATAGATTGATTATAGTTGTATCCTTGAACTCCTTAGGAACGGCTTCTAATTTCCACATGGCCTGGAAGAGATCGGTCAGTTTCTCGACTAAGCGAGGCCCTCCAGCCTTGTAGATTTCTGCTGGAATGGCATCGGACCCTGGAGCTTAGCCTGATGAAAGAAGTGTTATGGCTTTGCTGGTTTCCTCAGTGGATGGTAGAACAGCCAAGGACTGGTTTATTTCAACTTGAGGCAATCTCGCAATTGCCTCCTCATTTATGCATGATGGCCGATTGAGGACCGTGCTGTAGTGTTCGACCCACCTTTCAAGTATTTTGTCCTTCTCCGTAAGGAGTTTTGTTCCATCTAAGTTCAGGAGAGATGAAGTTCCTGAGTGTTGCGGACCATAGACCTGCTTGAGTGCATAATAGAGGCACTTGGTGTTGTTACTGTCAGCGTAAGATTGAATCTCCTCAGCTTTTGCACACAGCCAGGTGTCTTACATGACTCTGAGTCTCTGCTGAACAATCCTGCGAATGTTGAGGAAGGCAATTTTCTTTAAACTTGAGCTGCTGTCATTAAGATATGCTTTATGCAGGCGATGTTTTTCGTCAAGGAGTGCTCGGACTTCTGCATCGTTCTCATCAAACCAGTCTTGATGTGTACGTAATGGAACACCAAGTGATTCAAGGGCTGTAGAATGCAGTACGGTCTTGAGAGCATTCCAATCTGCCTCAGCGTCTGTATACTCAAAGCTTAGAGACTCCAAGTGATGGTCCAAAGCCTCAACAAAGGCCAGTCTGGTATGTTCCTGTTGTAGGCGAGTAATGTTAAGACGCTTAACACGTCTTTGTCCTTGTGGGCGTCTGCTAGGCTTAATCCGGATGTTTAATTTGGAGATAATGAGACGATGGTCAGTCCAACATTCAGCACCACACATTGCCTTGGTCACCCTGACATCGTGCCGATCGCTTCTCCTCACGATGACATAGTCAATCAAGTGCCAGTGGTGTGAACGAGGATGCATCCATGAAGTTTTCTTGCGCTTTGGTAGTTGGAATATCGTGTTGGTGATGAGCAGGTCAAATTCAGAGCATGTTTGCAGCAGCAGAAGACCGTTGCTGTTACATTTTCCAATACCATGTGCACCAATGACTCCATTCCATGATTGATGGTCACTTCCAACTCTGGCATTGAAATCACCCAGTATCAGGAGTTTATCCGAGCTGGCTGTGGCAGCAATAATGACTTCCAGGTCATTATAGAACTTGGTTTTGATTTCGTCAGAGTTGGTCATGGTAGGGGCATAGGCACTGATGATGGTGGCTGCCTTTTTACCAACTAGGTGGAGCTGTAAAGTCATTAAGCGGTCGTTTATCCCCTTGGGTTGGCTTGCCAGTTGGTTGACCAGGTGATTTTTTACTGCAAAACCAACACCAGCATCACGTCTCTCCTCCTGGCCTCGTCCGCTCCAAAAGAATGTATAACCTGCACCCACTTCAGTCACTTGTCCAGTATCGGCCAGTCGGGTCTCACTAAGGGCAGCAACATCCACATTATATCTGGCTAGCTCTCTGCCCACGAGGGCGGTGCGTCTCTCAGGTCTTTTTGATCCAACTGTATCCATCAATGTGCGCACATTCCAGGCGCCAACAATGAGTGGTATCACTTTGGTCTTTTTCGTTTTATTTGTTTTTGTTTTTCGACCGCAAGTATGGGATCCCGCCAGCTGCGGTAGGCTGGCCAGGATGCTTTGAAGCAGACAATGTTTAGGGTACCTTTTCTAACCCTTTCCTCACAACGGAGGTGAGCAGTGCGATCCTGAATAGGGCTGCTCAGTCACTCAGGGTGCTGCCGGACTTCACTGCTGCTTCGGTCCAGTGCGAGAACGACCAATATCCTGAGCCGCCTGCTTGCAGGTTTGCGGCTACAGCTTCCAGCATATCCGTGCCTGCTGCTTCGTCGCTCACCCATCGCCACAGGACTTTGAAAATGACGATGGTAAGAACAAGTGCCATGACTTGCGCAGAGAACTTGGATTTAAGTGAGGGTGATTTGCGCAGCATTCAACCTCACTCTCTCGACCAGCCACATCTGTACCCAGTGGCAAGACATAGTCAAGACGACTGGAGATGATCCTGGTTGCAGTGGAAGGTCCAAAGACCCGTTTTGGTGGAATTTCCTCCACCAGGGGCTCCACAGGCCCAGACTCAGACAAGCTGAGTTTTCCGGGTTAGTTAACCGCCGCCCGGGGCCTTTATACAACAATGAAGGTAACACAATTTCAGTGGTAAGTAACTAATATAACTAATGTATGAACTGTGTATACTAATCAGTCAAAAGACATTCATTATAAAATTTGGGCTGACATTTTTGGTATGTTTACAAATTTAAGGAATCCACTGACTCGGCAACAACAGAGAACGAATTGGTGAGGAAAATATTACATGTAGTGAGTTATTACGTGTAGCTCTTAGCATTCCTAATTCTTGTTTCTGATCTGGTGTCAATGGGAATTATTACAGTTGCTAAATTTCTGTTCGTCTACCTGTTTATGTGTAGGTCGTCAATGAAAGTGATGATTCCGCACTAGGTCATCATAATGATGATGATGATATTGTTGATGTTGATGAGGAAGTGGTAAGAACATAAATTACATAGTTATTGATGTAATATTTAATTGTTTTGAAGAAAATGCATATGTCTTGTTTATATGCCTCTTACCATATAAAGTGCTTGCTACTGACCGGTTTATAATGTAGCCAATATAATTTATACAAATCTGTCCATTAAAAGGTCATCATTAACAGTGATAATTCGTCAGAAAGCCATAATGGTAAATGGTAAATGGACTGCATTTATATAGCGCTTTCATAGACCCAATGGCCACCAAAGCGCTTTACATATCTGCCTCTCATTCACCCATTCATACACACATTCATAACACCGACGGCGGTGTCAGCCGTGCAAGGCGCCATCCAGCTCGTCGGGAGCAGCTGGGGTTAGGTGTCTTGCTCATGGACACCTCGACACTTGGTCAGGTGGAACCGGGGATTGAACCACCAACCTTTCGGTTTGTAGACAACCTACATGAACCACTGAACCACATGCGCCCCATGCCGCATTATTATGATGCAAGTGATGATAACAGCACTTCTGAAATGGTCCATGAAAGACCATGAATGGCGTCCTTTGCTGTTATCTTTCTATTCTTCTGTGTGTGTGATATACACATATAGATATCTAGACCAAGATAAAAAAATCTGTACTTCATTATTTTATCTTCGGTTTAAGAAAATAAGAACAAAGATGCATATTACAAATAAACAACATAATATATAATTAGCGCTATTTTCCCAGCTACAATAGGTAAGGTTTAATTATTAGCAGAATTGTTTGTCTTTTGCTGCTGTTTTATTAAACATAAAAGATATTTGAAGAATGTGGGTAACCTGTCACGGTTTGGGTTTTGTTTCTTGTTCCTGGTTCTTGTCTTGTCATGTGATTCCGTTTGTCATGTGATCCTGCCATGTGTCTTGTCATTGGTTAATCGTCTGATTATTGTTCACAGGTGTCCCTTGTCTTGTCGTTAGTCTTGTGTATTTAAGCCCTCATATTTGCCCTGTGTCTTTGTCTAGTATTGTATGTTACCTGTGAATGTTACCAGTCGTTGTTCTTGTTTGCGGTTTCTAGTAGTGATGGCGAGATGAAGCTTCATAAAGCATTGAAGCGTTCCATCCAATTGGTTCACTCATGTGCCGAAGCTTCATGGTGCTTCATTTGCTCTATTGTGCCATCAAGTGGTCAATAAAAGTAAAACGTGCAGTGTGATTAATGACACTATGGCTTTGGTGTCTGAAGCATTGAATGAATTAATCAATGATGTTTGTGATGCTTATACATAAAGTATAAACTTTTATATGGTGTCTGTCTTTATGATACAATGACAGGGTCAAAATGAAAAGTAATAGTCAAATAGACCGCCAAACCGCGAACCACTTCCTGAAGCAGTCACGTGGTACAGGCGGCTCGCGAGGCTTCAAACGTCACCACATACGTCACCGACACAAGCCTCGATACGCGCTTCACAGAAATCATCCCGGATTACTCGACACACGCTTCGAAGCCTCGATACGGGAGGACACATCACTAGTTTCTAGCCTTTGTTTTATGTTTGAACTTAAGTTTATTATTAAAGTTGCATTTGGGTTCGCTACATCTTGCCTCCGTTGGAATCAATTCATGACAGAATACTAGACCGCATTATGGACCCAGCAATCCGCCTCTTCCGCCTCAGCCAGGGAAACCGTCCAGTCGAGGAGTACGTCAAGGAATTCTGCGAGCTTTGCCATGGGGAGGATTTCAATGATGCTGTGTTAAAGGATATGTTCCACCATGGACTCAATGAACCACTTTACCAGCTTATGCCAGCCAATACCCCTCGGAACACTCTGGTGGAGTATATTGACTTTGCCCTGATGTGGAGTGGCTCGTCGTTCACGGTGGGCTTTACGGATGAAGAGCCTCGGAAGCCTACGGCACCATCTGAGACTGAGGTTCACGTCAGTCCCGCTGAACTTGCGTTTCTTCACGTCACGCCAGTCCTCAGACTGGCCACCAGATCGGACTCTGGTCGTCCGAGATTACTATCCAGCTATCCGCTTCACGTCACGCCTGCACAGCCAGAGACGCTTCACATCACGGCTGTTCCTGAGCCGGGGTCTGCTGTTTCTGAGCCGCCCTGGTCTGTTCCCGAGCCGCCTGCACTGCCTGAGCCGCTGTCTGTTCCCGAGTCGCCTGCACTGCCTGATCCGCACTGGTCGCCCGAACTGCCTGATCCTCCCTGGTCGCCCCCACTGCCTGATCCACCCTGGCCGCCCGAGGGGTCTTCACCGCCGTGGCCGCCCGAGGGGTCTTCACTGCCGTGGCCGCCCGAGGGGTCTTCACCGCCGTGGCCACCCGAGGGGTCTTCACCGCCGTGGCGCCAGGGTCTTACCCGGCCGGGTCCCGGCACGAGGGTCTTCACCGCCGTGGGGTCTCACCTGCCGCACGACCTGTTCCGCCCTGGTCGCCTGCTCTGCCCCGGTCCCCTGCGCAGCCTGCTACGCCCACGTTCCACGGCCCAGGCCCGCCATTGCCGTGTCCTGGATCCGTTCCCCTACACGGGCCTGGCCCTCCACCCTTCCCAAGACCGCCTCTGCTTCACCACCCTCCTGAACTTATGTTTTTTATTTTGATGGGCGTCAGGAGCCGCCCATAGAGGGGGGGGGGGGGGGGGGGCTATGTCACGGTTTGGGTTTTGTTTCTTGTTCCTGGTTCTTGTCTTGTCATGTGATTCCATTTTTCATGTGATCCTGCCATGTGTCTTGTCATTGGTTAATCGTCTGATTATTGTTCACAGGTGTCCCTTGTCTTGTTGTTAGTCTTGTGTATTTAAGCCCTCATGTTTGCCCTGTGTCTTTGTCTAGTATTGTATGTTACCTGTGAATGTTACCAGTCGTTGTTCTTGTTTCCAGTTTCTAGTCAAGTCAAGTCAAGTCACCTTTATTTATATAGCGCTTTTTACAATACAAATTGTTACAAAGCAGCTTTACAGAGATAACAGGAAAACAATGTTGTAATAGTATTGTTCAATTGAAAATTAAATGTCCCCAACTAAGCAAGCCAAAAGGCGAAGGCAACAGTGGCAAGGAACCAAAACTCCATCAGGTGACAGAATGGAGAAAAAAAGTCGGGGGGCTCAGTCGGGGGGCCAGTCCTCCTTTGGCCAACGAATGAACAGTGTATGATTATGAGTTAGGCAGCATAATGTCAGGAGTCAGATGGGATCAGAACTTTCACGATATTATCCAGTTCATCTGGTTGGGTTGGGTCATCCGGCCGGTGAGGAGATGAGTGTGGTGAGGTGTCCATGGGCCTTCACAGCCCTGATAATGCGTGTCGTCGTGTCCATGTGATGGTCCTTCATCAGATCTGGATATGCCCTGGATCCGGCGATCTGCGGTAAACCTCGGGATAAACAGAGAGACTAATATTAGCGTAGATGCCATCCTTCTTATGATGTAAAAAGTACATCAGGAATTATGGGAAGTGTTCCCGGTTCCGGCTGATCTAATCTATGCAGCCTAACATTGAATTATAGAAATCTATAATGTGTTATGTGTATGCTAAGCCAAAGAGATGTGTTTTTAGTCTAGATTTAAACTGACAGACTATATCTGCTTCCCGGACCGTGTTAGGAAGATTGTTCCAAAGTTTTGGTGCTAAATAGGAAAAGGATCTACCGCCAGCAGTCGATTTTGATATTCTAGGTATTATCAACTGGCCAGAATTTTGAGATCGCAATAGACGTGAAGGACTATAATGCGTTAAGAGCTCGCTCAAGTACTGGGGAGCTAAACCATTTAGTGCTTTGTAAGTAATCAGCAATATTTTAAAATTTATACGATGTTTAATAGGCAGCCAATGCAGTGTTGACAGAACCGGGCTAATATGGTCATACTTCCTTCTAGCCTTTGTTTTATGTTTGAACTTAAGTTTATTATTAAAGTTGCATTTGGGTTCGCTACATCTTGCCTCCGTTGGAATCAATTCATGACATAACCAAACAGTTGATGGTTACAAGTGACTTCTACAGTAGGAAAAAAGTACTATGGAAGTAAAGGGGGATGTAACTGGTTATCCACATTCTTCAAAACCATCTTTTTTGTTTAGCACAAGAAAGATATTAATATAGGTTTGGAACAACATAATGTTGATGTAATTGATGACAGAATTGGGTGAACTATTGCAGCTATGCAGCATGTTTACTGCTACCCCTTTAAGACTTGCAGGCATCTAATATCAGACGCGCATCCTATTTTCATCCAACTGTATACTTAAACATAGTTTGGTACAGTATGTAAACCTTGTGTGTATTTGACAGTGTTGGGTGCTAAAAATAAATTCAGTCCAGTAATAACCTGCTATTTAATGTATGCGCTCTTCGAGTGTAAGCGATCAGAAAAGCGCCTATGAGAACAGCACGCTAATGAAAAGTTGAAACTGCAAGGCTTTAAAATGGATTCAAGTAATGAACTTTCATTAATGCAAATAACTGCAGTTTACAATAAGTTTAACTATACCTCTGCGTTAACATGTGTTGTGATTCACCATGGGTGGTAGCAGCAAGACACTTAACCCCTAGTTGCTCCAGAGGCGTGCAACCTCTGAAATATAGCAATTGTAAGTCGCTTTGGATAAAAGCGGTAGCTAAATGTAAATTTAGACCTAATTCTTCACTTTTTAATGTAGTATTTATTAAAGTTACATTTCTGTTTGTCTGTCTGCCTGTTAATGTGTAGGTCATCAATGAAAGTGGAGTATCGTCACTAAGTCATCATGATGACGATAATGCTGATAATGAAATGGTAAGTAAAAAAAAATATTCTGTATTGTTGTAGTTATTACACATGCCATGACCATTTTTTTTACATTTCTAATTCTGAAGGTCAGCATTGGAAACAATCATTCAAATCAAGATCATCAAGTTGGGGCAGAAAGAGTAAGCATTGCATTGTAACTAGGGATGTCCCGATCTGATCAAGTGCTCGGAAATCGGGCCCGATCACGTGGTTTCAGACTCGATCGGAATCGGACGTCACTTCCCGATCAGGACTCGGATATATATGTATATTAGTGGTGTACGCATACAAACCAAACCAGGTCCTTGGATCATTTTTTTCTGCCGACAAAACACACAAAACACCACGTGAACAACACCACAACGTTGCGCAACATCAAATGACAAACGTAATGAAAGCGGAACGAAACTGCGCTACTCATTATATTGTGCTTGTATGGACCGTTTATCAGTTCGGACCAGCAACATCTGTGCAGCGCGAGCCGATCTTGATCAAGTGACACTGTTACTACACAGCGCTATTAGAGATCCAGTCAATAAAGCATTTGAATTCGCCACTGAAGTAATAACATCGCTGCGAGATCCAGTGAGAAGCATTCAAATTTCTCCGTTATAACCGCAGATTTCTATGATATCTCTACAGCGCTGACGTGCAAACCAGGAGAAACATTGTGCCGTGAATGAACTAGTTATAGGCTTTAAGTACACAGATCAGCAAGATTCACCATGGATTTAATATAGTAACACTAAATGTAGCCATTAAAGTTTGCCTGGAATAGTGAAATGCTTTCAAGTACTTAACACATCTTTTCCCAGCACTTCAAAACTCAAATATTATCTAAACATTATATATATATATAAATATATTTAAATGTGATGACCAAAACATTAATTTCTCTGGCATTTCTTTCTTTATAATGTATTGAAAACATACCGAACCGTGACACACTGTATCATATCGAACTGAACCGTGAATTTTGTGAACCGTTACACCCCTAATGTATATTCTCATAATTTTTTTATACACTTATTTTTTTATTTGTTTACATGCCTGCCGGGTATTTTAAAGTTGAGATGCTATTTGTTTTTATATTAGACTTTTTTTTCATATATTTACTGTTGCACTAAAGTCCAAAAGTGAATAATTTATGTTATTTATTACTTGATTGTTCAAGCTACCTCACAGAAGTGCTCTGTTTGTTAACAGAGTTTTTGAATGTTAAAATAAGGTGAATTAAATAACAAATAAGGAACATCCTAGATCTGTTTTTTTGCTCTTCTTTATTCTTTTTTTTTTTAATGTAGCCTAATATAGAAGTATCGGATCGGGACTCGGTATCGGTAGATACTTAAAATCAAATGACTCGGACTCGGACTCGGGGGCAAAAAAACCTGATCGGGACATCCCTAATTGTAACCTTGCAGACTCTCTTGAATGAGAATGCATTTCACTTCACTCTGTAGGAACTACAATAACATAACTATCTATCTTTCTAAGAATACATTACTTTGCTTGAGCAATGACCGGAGCAAGTTATTCTATCACACACTGACAAATTATAAATAAATTGTTAATGTTGTTGTGTTGCATCTTGTTGTGTACTTTTGTTGCCGCCTTGTTGTGTATAATGAATTCAATAATTGTTTAACAGGAGAGTGTAGAGGAAAGAAGGAGACTGATTGAAGAGCAAGATTATGAATATGAACAATCCTTGCTTTTGGACAGAGAAAAGGTTATTTATTTTTTTAAACAGCAGAAATTCAGAAGCCTACATATGTAACTGTTAATGACATGTATTGTACAGATTAATAATGAGAGAAGAAGAGAACAGCAAGAGGAGAGACGACTCCAGGCAAGTTCAATTAATCAAGTCAAGTCACCTTTATTTATATAGCGCTTTTTACAATATAAATTGTTTCAAAGCAGCTTTGAAACAAGCACTGTTAATTTGAATAAAGTCAAGTCAAGTCAAGTCACCTTTATTTATATAGCGCTTTTTACAATACAAATTGTTTCAAAGCAGCTTTACAGAGATAACAGGAAAACAATGTTGTAATAGTATTGTTCAATTGAAAATTAAATGTCCCCAACTAAGCAAGCCAAAAGGCGAAGGCAACAGTGGCAAGGAACCAAAACTCCATCAGGTGACAGAATGGAGAAAAAAACCTTGGGAGAACCCAGGCTCAGTCGGGGGGCCAGTCCTCCTTTGGCCAACGAATGAACAGTGTATGATTATGAGTTAGGCAGCATAATGTCAGGAGTCAGATGGGATCAGAACTTTCACGATATTATCCAGTTCATCTGGTTGGGTTGGGTCATCCGGCCGGTGAGGAGATGAGTGTGTTGAGGTGTCCATGGGCCTTCACAGCCCTGATAATGTGTGTCGTTGTGTCCATGTGATGGTCCTTCATCAGATCTGGATATGCCCTGGATCCGGCGGTCTGCGGTAAACCTCGGGATAAACAGAGAGACTAATATTAGCGTAGACGCCATCCTTCTTATGATGTACAAAGTACATCAGGAATTATGGGAAGTGTTCCCGGCTCCGTCTGATCTAATCTATGCAGCCTAACATTGAATTATAGAAATCTATAATGTGTTATGTGTATGCTAAGCCAAAGAGATGTGTTTTTAGTCTAGATTTAAACTTAGATTTAGACTGTATCTGCTTCCCGGACCGTGTTAGGAAGATTGTTCCAAAGTTTTGGTGCTAAATAGGAAAAGGATCTACCGCCAGCAGTCGATTTTGATATTCTAGGTATTATCAACTGGCCAGAATTTTGAGATCGCAATAGACGTGAAGGACTGTAATGCGTTAAGAGCTCGCTCAAGTACTGGGGAGCTAAACCATTTAGTGCTTTGTAAGTAATCAGCAATATTTTAAAATGTATACGATGTTTAATAGGCAGCCAATGCAGTGTTGACAGAACCGGGCTAATATGGTCATACTTCCTGGTTCTGGTAAGAACTCTAGCGGCTGCGTTTTGAACTAGCTGTAGTTTGTTTAATAAGCGTGCAGGGCAACCACCCAGTAGAGCATTACAATAATCTAGCCTTGAGGTCATGAAAGCATGAACTAATTGTTCCGCATTTGTCAGTGAGAGCATATGACGTAATTTAGATATATTTTTAAGATGGAAAAATGCGGTTTTACAGATACTAGACACGTGACTTTCAAATGAAAGATTGGTATCAAAGAGCACACCCAGGTTCCTGACTGACGACGAAGACTTAACAGAGCAGCCATCAAGTGTTAGACAGTATTCTAGGTTATTAGGTGAGGAAGTTTTTTGTCCAATGATTAGAATCTCTGTTTTTTTAGAATTTAGTAATAGGAAATTACTGGTCATCCAATTTTTTATATCAGCTATGCATTCCGTTAATTTTGTGAATTGGTAAGTTTCGTTAGGTTTTGAAGAAATATACAGCTGAGTATCATCAGCATAACAGTGAAAGCTAATTCCATATTTCCTAATTATATCTCCTAATGGTAGCATGTACAGAGTGAACAGCAGCGGTCCTAGTACTGAGCCTTGTGGTACGCCATACTGAACTTGTGATTGATAAGACATCTCTTCACTTACTGCTACAAACTGAAAACGGTCAGATAAGTATGATTTAAACCATGCTAGTGCAATTCCGCTAATGCCAACATAGTTTTCTAGTCTATTTAAAAGAATGTTGTGGTCGATAGTATCAAATGCAGCACTAAGATCAAGTAACACTAATAGAGAGATACAACCACGATCGGATGATAGGAGCAAATCATTTGTGACTTTAATGAGAGCAGTCTCAGTACTATGGTACGGTCTAAATCCGGACTGAAAATCCTCGCAGATATTATTTCTTTCTAAAAAGGAACACAGTTGTGAGGATACAGCTTTTTCTAGTATCTTTGACAGAAAAGGCAGATTCGAGATTGGCCTGTAATTGACTAATTCTGTAGGATCAAGTTGCGGTTTTTTAACAAGCGGTTTAATCATAGCCAACTTAAAGGTTTTTGGTACGTATCCTAATGACAAAGATGAATTAATGATATCTAAAAGAGGATCTATGACCTCTGGAAGCATCTCTTTCAGTAGCTTAGTCGGTATAGGGTCTAACATACAAGTTGTCGATTTAGATGAATTAACAAGTTTGCAAAATTCTTCCTCTCCTATAGCAACAAATGAATCAAAATGTTCCTCACGGAGACTACAATATACTCCCTGATGCGATACTGTAGTAGACGGTTGCATAGTTATAATTTTGTCCCTGATATTATCAATCTTATAAGTGAAGAAATTCATAAAGTCATTACTGCTGTGTTTCTTGGAAACATCTGGGCTTGAAGATTTCTTTTTCGTTAGTTTAGTCACTTGTTCAAATAAATACTAGGATTATGTTTATTTTCTTCTAATAGGGTTGAAAAATAATTAGTTCTAGCATCTTTTAAGGCCTCTCTGTAAGCAATCGAGCTCTCCTTCCATGAAATCCGAAATACCTCTAGTTTTGTTTTCTTCCAGTTTCGCTCCATTTTTCTGGCTGCTCTCTTAAGGGCCCGGGTGTGCTCGTTGTACCACGGCGTTGGACTATTTTCTTTAATCTTCTTTAAGCGCAGCGGAGCAACTGTGTCTAAAGTGCTAGAAAAGAGAGAGTTAAAAGTTTCTGTTGCAATATCAAGTTCTTCTAAGCTATCCGGGATGCTGAGATTATGAAACTGATTTGGAAGATTATTGATAAAGCAATCTTTAGTGGCAGAAGTGATAGGTCTAACATATTTATAGCACGGAGTCGGCTTTGCAGCCTTGGCTAAATGTAATTTACACGAGACTAGATAATGATCGGAGATGTCGTCGCTCTGCTGCAGAATTTCAACGCCATCAACATCTATTCCATGTGATAATATTAGATCTAGAGTATGATTACGACAATGAGTAGGTCCTGACACGTGTTGTCTAACTCCAATAGAGTTTATAATGTCTTTAAATGCCAATCCCAATGCATCTTTATCATTATCTACATGTATATTAAAATCACCAACAATTAGGACTTTATCTGCAGCCAATACTAATTCTGATAGTAAGTCAGCAAATTCTTTGATAAAATCTTTATGGTGCCCTGGTGGCCTGTATACAGTAGCCAGCAGAATTCTCAAACGTGATTTATTGTTTACACTATACATTTTTACATTAAGCACCAACACTTCAAAAGAAGTATATTTAAAACTAGATTTCTTAGTGGTTTTGAGAATATTACTATAAATTACAGCAACACCTCCCCCTTTGCCTTTCGGACGAGGCTCATGTTTATAACAGTAATCTTGCGGGGTGGACTCATTTAAAGTAATGTAATCGTTTGGTTTTAGCCAGGTTTCTGTCAAACACAGCACATCTAGGTTATAGTCTTTAATCTTATCATTAACTATGAGCGATTTCGAATTAAGGGATCGAATATTCAGCAACCCAAGCTTTATCGTTTGCTCATCTGTATTATATCTGTTTTTTATTTGTTGAACATCAATTAGATTTTTAACCTTAGAAAGGTTTGGCAGTTTTTTGGATTTCCAAATTCGGGGAACAGACACAGTCTCTATATGATGATATCTAGGTGAAAGAGTCTCTATGTGATGGGATTTATCTGACCTTGGTGACGCGAGGCCGCTAGCAGACGGTCGGTTTAGCCAGTTTGTCTGCTTCCTGACCTGAGCCCCAGATTGTCATGTTTTATCTCTAAGACTATGAGCCAAATTACTAGAGAGAAGAGCAGCACCATCCCAGGTGGGATGAATACCATCTCTTTTCAACAGGTCAGGCTTGCCCCAAAAACTTTTCCAATTGTCTATGAATTCTATATTATGTTGCGGACACCAATTAGATAACCTGCCAGTGAGTGAACACAATCTACTAACTATCTCATCACTCCTTCGAACAGGAAGGGGGCCAGAGCAGATTACAGTGCCTGACATCGTACTTGCGAGTTCAAAACCTCTTTAATATTAATTTTGGTGATCTCCGACTGGCGAAGTCGAACATCATTAGTGCCGACGTGAATAACAATCTTAGAGAATTTACTATTAGCATTAGCCAGCACTTTTAAATTTGCTTTGATGTCAGGCGCTCTGGCTCCCGGCAAACATGTGACTATGGTGGCTGGTGTCTCTATTTTCACGTTCCGTGTAATAGAATCGCCAATTACCAGGGCACAATCAACAGCATTCTCAGTGGGTGTTTCACTGAGAGAGGCAAATCGATTTGTTATGGTAACCGGAACAGAAGAGTGGTTTTTTGATCCGCGACTAGAGCGATTTCTCACCGTCATCCATTTGCCTGGCTGCACAGGAAATAACTCAGCCGGAACCGAATCATGTAAATGGTTCACTATGCTAGGCGCATCCAAAGTAGTATCTAAAGCTCGAGCACACTTACTATCCTCAATTAAAGTTTGGATGCGTGTCTCTAATTCTGAAATCTTCTCCGTCAGCCTGACTGTCTCCTTGCATTTATCACATATAAACCCTATGCCGACGGGGAAGGCTATGGTAAACATATGGCATGAGGTGCAAGTGACAATAACAGGACAAGACATTACTCACCGTGTTTGTTGACTGATTCTTACTCACCTGGGCTTTTAATGAACTCAGATGCGCGGGCGCGCACGAGAAAAATAAATAAATAACTGAGCGCACGGGTGGCGCCTTAACAGGCTAGCGAGATACTAGCGTGTTGTGCTAACAATAACGGAAGCTAGCGATGTTAGGTTAATCTCTTAGGTAAACTGTAATTAGTAGTATAAACAACTAGAAATTGTAGTAAATGATGGTTCAAAACAGAAAGAAATGCGAGGCTTAGACTCGGAGCAAACACACTCACACACAGCAGCAGGCAGCGAGGCAGATAGGAGCAATCGATCGGCAGCAATCGATCAGAGTCAAACTGGAGACCATGCAACATGAAACACAAACTTTTGCTAATGATAAAAAAAAAAGTTAAAAAGAACAGAATATAATTACAAATATTTAATATATTTACAATACACTGTAGGATTTATTTAAAAAAACTTTCAGATGACAATTACAAGATGAGGTAATTGCAGTTGAATGGCATGTCAAAATTAAAAAGCAGATTAAACATGTAATGTTCAGAATTATCAATGATGTTCTGTTGACTTCTGTTTGGAATGAAGGGGTAACATGCACTACAGATGCATGGACAATCTGTAACATTACCAGAATCTGCTGTAAAAAAAAAAAAAATTGTATTCCATTCATAATAGTGTCTTGACCACCCACGGCCGGAATTAGTGGAAATGTTATTTTATGAGTTGGCCTGTCTAACCCACGGATTATCTGCACTCTCAGGGGAAATTACAATCATCTGTTCATCAGTAACACGAGTTTCACATTCCAGTTGTGTAGTTTCTAATGTATGTAAGACAATGATACCTATGGATCATTTCTAATCTAGGGCTGGTTATGTTCTTTTGTGCTTTAGAGTAACCCAATGTTTTCAATGTGTTTTAAACAGGACTCTTTTGACAATTTTACACCTGCTGGAGTCAACCAAGCTGAAGCAGCCATTCCTTCCAACCCGACTGTTTCAGTGGCAGTGTTCACTGATGCATTCAGTTTGTCACTGTACAGTACAACAAGAGTACAGCTTGAGAGCTTGCTGAAGCCTATGCAGTGCATTTAGAAAGTTTGGTCAATTAAATTGATTGGACATGATTTGGAACGGCACACACCTCTAAAAAAGGCCTCACAGCTGACATATAATATAAAAGAGCAAAAAACAAACCATGAGGTCAAAGGAGCTACCTGCATAGCTCAGAGACAGGATTGTTGCAAGGCACAGATCTGGGGAAAGCTACAAAACATTTCTGCTGCACTGAAGGTTCTCAAGAGCACAGTGGTGTAGTGTGTATTTTTCAGACTTGCTAATTTAACATTTTAAATGCATACTTATGACAACTTGTCACGGTTCATGAATTCACTGTCTCTCTCTCGTCTCGCGTGCGGTTGTTGTGTGTGTGTGTGTGTATGTGGGCGTGGTCCCTGATCACTGCTGATCAGCAGCGCCAGCTGGTTTCAATCCGTTTGTCCCTTTATAAGTTCAGTAACTGTGTCTCATGTTTGTCAGATCGTTGTAGTTTTCCGGTGTGTTTCCTGTTCCTGTCTTCGTGTTGGATTGTGGATTCCCTGTGTCATCGTCTCGTTGGATATCATCTTTACTGGATCACAGAGCACTGCACTGGGACTTTCACGGGATCACGCACCAGCACCAGTCACCCACCGAGGTCCCTGCGTCACCTTACATCTAGCGCTGGATCGTCCCCGACTGTCTCCTGTGTTGCTGTCACCTGTGCTATTTTTGAGTTTGACCTCCGTGTCTATGTACACTAATAAAGAGCGTCATTGCAATTACATCCTGTTTTGTCCTACGTTACACAACTTGGATAACATTGCTGTACTTTGTTTTGCAGCCATGACTTGAGGGGGCTGCTCCTAGGTCTACAGTCAGCTGTGGATCTGGTTGAGCCTGGACCCATGGCAAACTGCGTAAATGTAGTAAGGTCCAGGGTGCTACAGTGTGCTTTGAGGACCTTCAGCAGACGGGCATTCAATCCACAACAACAACTTGATATAGTATTTGTGGATTCGTGCGGAACAGGGGAGGGATCTGTTGATACTGGTGGTCCTACCCGGGAGTGTCTTAGGCTACTGATGCAAGAACTCCTGGATTCAAAATACTTTGTTGGACCCCAGAATGGCAAGAGCCTTGCTCTTGATTCTCTTGGTGGGTAAAAAAAAAAAAAAAAAAAAAAAAAAAAGATATATTTAAAAAAAGATTGATTGATTATTTGATAGACTGATTGATTGATAGAACCAGTACACACAATTACCTGGATAAATATCCAGATAGAAAGAACGATAGGTAAGTAGATAGAAAAAGGTTTCAAAGAGTGCAAAAACAGCAATATATCGAAATACTAATACCTTTTTTTTTTATTCTAGCTGATACTATACTGTAACATGCAATTTATTCCTGTGATAGCACTGCAGAAATTAAAACTGCCATTATTTAAATCTTCATTGTCACATGAGCTTTCAGACAGCTTTCAAATATGCTTATCACACTTGCAACATTTGTTGTGTTGCAACTAGCTGACGTAAAAATAATGACAGTGTTGCGTCTGTCGTCATGAAATTATGATCATCGTTACCAATTAAAATGCGTGTTCATTTAAATGCAATGTTTATTTGTTTTGTTTTTTACATGGTTCCTTACCTTACATTTGTCCCATTTCCATTTAAAAGCAAAACTCCTTAACAATAATAATTATATATTTATTATAATGTTAATAATAAGTAAAGTACCTAATTATGTTACATAATTATTTTGTATGAAAACTAGCGCATTAGTTAGGCCTACTTAACGTTATATGGATTAAAAAGTGTATCAGTGCAGCGCGAGCTCTCTATCACAAACACTGACGCGCGCACAGAGAGAGAAGTTTATTGTAAATTGACTTTGGCTAAGTTTAAATTTTGTTCTTTGTTGTGTTTTTTTTGGTCAAAATGTCATCCATCCGTGTTTTTAAAATTCGTTTAATGACGGACATTGTACTATTAACACAGCCCCATATTTCGGATTCATCTTTTTAGAATAAGTGATTCGTTTTGCTATTATTGGTCATGTGACAGGACTCCTGTCTAATCATTGTCAACTATTTTCTATAAATATGTTTCTATTGGCTAAAGTTTATTCAGCTAATGCGTGTCCTGTTTATAATGTGCAATGTTCAAATGCAAAGACAGCACATCACAAAGTCCTTTTTTTTGTGTGATTTAGTATCATATTTGGATATTGGAATAATAAATTAAGTAGCACTATCTTAAGTCAATGGTTAGGCTACTAATTAATTCCTAGTTTACTTTGGAGTATTATAATTGCCACCCACTGACCTTTCTTGGTATGGCTGTAGTATGTAGTCTCAGTATGCCATACAAGCAGGTAAGTGACTAGTTAAAAGCAGGGATGGATTAATGAACAGGCCTACCAGGCCCAAGGTCCCAGGAGCTCTTGTGCTTTACACAAAGATGCTACTGTAATATAGGCTTGTATTGGGTTTGTTCATCTCATGTCTGAATGATGTTCATTTATCTACAAAAGTCACCAGAATCTATCATTTAAGAAACTACCGGTATTTATCAAAATGTTCTCGCAGGGGATCACACCCGTGGATCCCGCTTGACAATTATGTTGATCAGGGCATATATCTTGGCTTAGGGGCCGCTTACCTCCCAGCGAAAAAAAGTTTTTTTCTACTATCACCCCTGCACTAGAGAGCCCTGCACTTCACATATTTCAATACAATTGACATTGAAGACCTAGAAGCTGCGCTGTGCGTACACAACACACAAAATAATTATTGAGCATGATACATAAAACATAAAAACAACAATTAATATTAATAATACTTACAGGTTGTGATTCGGAGAAGGAAGCTGATCCAAATAAACTCGGTACTGAACCTTCCTTCAGTATCAGCCGGCTCGCAAATCCATACTTTATAGAATTTAGGTTTGTGAAGCAATCGTCTTCAAAATGACGCGAACACAGAACAAGGTTCGGCTATACTTCTGTGGTATAGTTGTATATATGAACTGTAGCCACTTCAAAACACAGCGTCTCGTCGACATGATGTTAGTTTTCCCTGGCATCTCTGAACGCAATAAGTGGGCGTATCTTATTCAAATAACTTGTCAAGTTGACGTCATCTAGACAAAGGAAAAGCATCGTTCGTCGAACGATTCATATCAGCGACTCGACTCTTACTTTTGAGAGACAATAAGTTTTTTATACGGTGAACTTTCATGTTTAAAAATTTGCAGGCTGTTTTCGTTCACTTAGATCTATGTTACACACTACATGAAGGGCAATTTTCAAAAATCCATAATAGGTACCCTTTAATTCGTTCACGCCTACTCCCGGAGCGCGCTATTCACAAGATAATGTGATAAGCCATCTATGGAAAACAGGTAAACGCCCCCAAGCAAATCATTAAAGGCTTCAAGTTTCATCATTCAGTTTACCTGCGCGTTGGGAAGATCATGGCACGATAATCCGGTGTGGAAGCTCTTCAGCTCGTTGTTGCATTAGTTCCGTTAGTTGACAAGCTATTCAATATAAACATGTAGCTTACATATTATACTGGGTGGACTATTTTCCACTTGCCATCCAGAGTATTGACATTTGATATATTCAACACGATCTAATGAAAGTGCATATCTATACCATGAATTTTATATCTCGTAGGCCTACCATTTCAAAGTCAAAAATGTGTTTTTGTTTTTAGTGCATATGCTACGCACTGTAAACCCCAGTTAGGAAATTTGTATGGGTAAATGATATGTTTAGATCATTATGAAAGCTAGAATTTAGAAGTTATTTTAGAAAATAGGCCTACTAGATGTTTAGATTATATTTTGACCTAGCTTAAATGCTGCCTCATTATTATCATTGACGATGCATGCTCGCATATATCATTTGTAAATGTGTGTAAATGTGTAAATATACTCAGTTAATGAATTGCATAAATGTGTTTGTTTGCGGTGTGCCTCTCCGGTAATGGCCCATTGACACGCATATAGGCTTATTGCACGCGTCTAAAATTATTTATGTAATAATATTCCTCAACTTTTTTAAAAGGAATGTAGCTTCATCACTACCTCCGCCTGCAACTCGGAGTGCGCTTAGCAACACAGTCCGATATCAGAAAGAGTAAGTACATATTTACCTACAATTTTACAGATGTTAGTTCAATTTTGTTTATACTTAGTGTTAAGGCATTAAGATTTTTTTATTCCTCTTGTTGTGGCAAAAACAATTTAATTAACAAACAGCATCTTAGAAAGAGACATCAGATTCAAATTGTACTTTAAAAGAAAGTTTATTCTTTTAACCCTCCAAACCCGATTGACGCTCTAGAGCGTCAAAATGCACTCCCCTTACAAATCTACTAATAACTTCGGAATGCATCAAGGTATTAACTTACTTTTTTTTTTATTAAAAGCTGACATTCGTCTGCGTAAAAGGAGTCTGACTTTGTTGACTTCCGCGAATGATAAGGCTTCCGTATTTGAGTGCAAATCTATAGCATTTTACCGCAAAACAGAGAAAATGTACTTAACCCTATCTATTGATATAAAGTGCTGTTGTGGGTGTTGTGTGTGTGTGTGTGTGTGTGTGTGATCCAATGACAGATCTGTGTGTGTGAACCAATGACAGACCTGTGTGTGAACCAATCACAGACCAAAAACAAAAAATGACGTCGTCACGTACGTAAGAAAGGGGAGGGGTTTGGAATCAATCCCACGTGGGATTCGCAAAATGGTTTCGTCTTATACACGGTCTTTACACAACACATTGGAGATACACGTATTTGTACTAGATTCTTTTCAAAGAAAACATGGCCAAACGAAGATTCACTGCCGAGCAAGCTGCTGAAATGATTTTTGCCGAGAGCGGATCTGATCCATATCGATTTGATTCGGATGAAGATGATCAAATTCTGGACGGAATAGATCCATTTGAAGAGTAAGTAATGAATGCAATATTGCTGATAATGCATTTTCTAATATATATTGTATGATTTTTTAGCAAAATTATTTTTGTAGCTTTTCAGAAATAACGGAGCAGTAATCAAATAGGCTAATGTGCGCCATCAAATAATGTGCGCGTTTTGGCCCATGTAGTCTCTCTTCATTTACAAGCTATTTCGTTTACTTTGCTTTGCTTGTCTATTTTATTGTACTGTTTTTATTTGAGTAAAATTGTATAGTAGCTTTTCAGAAATAATGGTGCAGTAAGCCTAAGACTTGTATTTGTCTACATGGGGGTTTGTAAGACGTATACTCGGTGCGTAATGATGAACGCTCCAGTAATAATAGTTAGATTATTGTAGTTAGAAGTTCTATGACTTGGATTTAAAAATACACACATGATGATGAATAGCTAATCTTTATTTACCACATTTTTGTGTTTTAGAACAGCCCAAGAACAGCCGATTGCATCATCGCGCAACCCACGCGTGCGCGCCCTTGTGTGGACTGATGTGCAAATGCAGTGCACAGTGACATCTAGAGGTTGTTTTTGGATGTGTTTGGTAAATTGATAGAAATTCAATTCAAAATTAACATTGTTCCCTACATCTTATAATTGCTGTGTTTTAAAAAAAAAAACGTATGGTGACTACATTCGCCAAAATCTAAATAGTTAATTTGTTTCTTAAATTTTTTTTTCACCCATTTTTTTTTTTTTTCTAAAGCCTTTGACGAATCAATATTGTTGTAAAATCCCTTATTCATCTATGTTTTAATATTTTTCTATAATAAAAACAAAAAATTGAACGTCTGTTTTTGTATTTCTTGGTGATATATCACAGCAAAACACATACAAGTGTCTCAAAAAGTGTATTGTAAATGCATCCACATTGTAGCTGAGAGTCTATAGAATCCAGAAATATGACTCTCTTCACTCTGCTATGAAAATTGACCATTCCAGAAGCCAAAAAATCAACATAGTGCCAGGCGGGCATAAAACCCCTTAGGCCTTTACAAGAATACCGCGACAGCTACCTCGCGATAGAAACACAGACCTGAATCTCACAGGAAGCATACAGTCTTTATATCCCCTTCAGAATCCCTTTTCCTGTAAATTTCCGTTTCCCCCAGAAATACCAGTAAAAGCAGGTTTTCTTAGACGCACAATTGTCCTTCCTAACCCCCCTTCTTTAACTTTACTGTCCCCCCACCTGTGACGTCAAAGGCTTTGTAATACAATGATCTTTATAGTGGCCCCGGCCCTTCCTGTCCTCCTGGGCTTTTACTATCTCCATATGCTTGTGTGTGTGGACCCTTTTGTTCCTGCTGGGTATATGCAAATATTTCAGATTTTGTTAGATTTGAGATTGAATTACAGGAAAACCCATACAATACCAAAGTGAAAACTAAAATATTAATTTTTCCATTACAATCCCTCCTATTTATCATTCAAAAAATAATAAAATAAAAGATAAATATAATAAACTAAAATAAAAAAAATTTATCGATAAAGACATCACTTCATCAAACCCATGAATGGTTACAATCACTTCAAGTCTTTACATTACAGTTGAATTTTGGCACAGTTGAATTTTGGAAAGAATATTTTGAAAGAATAGGTAAACATTTTAAAGATAAAAAGTTTGTATCAAATACTTATAAACACGTTATCTGAAATCGGGCTAAACGAGTAATCACTGTTACCGCATTTCTGATATAAAATCAGACCCTCAGTCATCTCAGACATAGTTTAAAGCATAGTAAGAATAAAGAACAATAATAATTAAAATAAAATAAAAATATAAACATTAAATAAAATCCCTCATTTCAAATTTCTTTGATTATTCTCAATCCTACAAATCCGCCCTTGGCACCAGTGGCCACACGCATTTAGTCCAAAGGTGGCATAGTCCAAGACATGCTTTCTGTCGTGTAGATGTCATCTCCAGACTTTTCGCCCATGCTTGTTGTAATACCAGTTTGTCAGTCTATTGTTTTCCTTTCAGCCCTGCTTTACGAGACACAGATATGCAAATCGTCCATCACACATTTCACACTTCCACAAGAACAGGCACTGGATCTTTGAACAAACTGGGAGCGGACTCTTTCTGACATGCACTCGATATGAACTTGGGCAGCATGGATTCTGAAATTTAAAAGAACATAGCACAACAACCAACAAAGCATATGGCATTCTTCATTTAGCGTTTTCAGATGTTCGATATGGTCAGATTAAAATTTTCTTAAATTGATGTACTTCAAATATGGTCAAGGGAGAATAAAATAAGATAACATTGTTGAAAGTAAAAATGAACAAAACAAAAATAAGCAGAAATCAAATAAGTGTCAGAAATGGTACAAAGCGTTCATGAGAATACAAATATTTGTAGTTGGGTAAAAATGAGAAATACTGACGTACATTTGAAAATTTAACTTGGTGAGACAAATGATAACGTAAGTGATAAAATAAATTCAAAGAAAAACAAAACAAACGATTAAATAAAATAAAAATAATAAAATTGTATGTATTATTTTTTTGTGAGGCAGAATCAGATAGATGCAGATTTGATTTTGTGTGGAGATCTCAATTTAACTTGTGGCTATGTGTAAATGTATCATGTCTCAAAACAAAGATAAGGGAATATTACAATTGTGTTGTAAATTTAGTCCTGAATTAAACAGGAAGCCAGCTTGAGAATGTCAGTATGAGATGTGTTTTCTGGCTCAAAATCAAAAAAACCCCAATGTCTCTGTTAAGAAGCATGATAAAAAGTGCAAATTTCAGAGTTACTGAATCCTGTTGTGAGGAAAACATTTTTATGGTTAACCCTTAGGGGTCTGAGCTGTTTTGGGGCTCTTTCAGTGTTTTGATATGCCCTGACATGTGTGCTTATTTCAGCTACTTAAAACATACCATTTGCCAACATATAAATTTACTGTATTCAGCACAAACTCTGCTACAATAATATGTGAGCAAAATGGATGTACATGTTTGCATTTTATAGAAAAAAAATAATATGCGTGGTTAGTACATTTTGGGAAAAAAAATGTCACCGCAATAAGGCCATTTAAACACATACTGAATAGTTGAAAACAATACTTTTGAGTTACTATTCTTGTAGGCTAGAACTTTTACTTCAAAATGAAGTGAAAATCATTCTGACCACTCTTTCAGAAAGATCAATATAACGATTTGAATTTCTTACATCAGTTTTTGGGTCATTACTGCTGTATGCGGGGTAGTGTGAATGCCCATGAATATTAATGTGATTTACACCTGGGAAGACTAAAGACACTCCCCCAATGTGCTAATGCCCCATCAAGGTGCTGTGAGGCAGCCTGAACTAAGAATGATTCACTGATGAATAAAAAGTTAAAAAGAACAGCATTTATTCAAAATAGAAATCTTTCCTAAGAACATAAAGACTTATACTGTACACCCAAAGCGCTTTACAATCATATCAGGGGTTCTCTCCTCAACCAGCACCAGTGTGCAGCATCCACTTGGATGATGCGACGGCAGCCACAGTACAAAGGCGCCAGTGCGCTCACCACACACCAGCTATAGGTGGAGAGGAGAGAGAGTGATAGAGCCAATTCAGTGGATGGGGATTATTAGGAGGCCATGATTGGCAGGGGCCAATGGGTGGAATGTGGCCAGGACACCGGGGTTATACCCCTACTCTTTACGAGAAGTGCCATGGGATTTTTAATGACCACAGAGAGTCAGGGCCTCGGTTTAACGTCTCATCCGAAGGACAGATATATAGTGGTTATATAAATAAATAAAAAAGTGCATTCAAAGAATCCTAAAAAACTATCACAGGTTAAAAAAAATTAAGCAGCACAGCTGTTTACAACATTGATTTAAAAAAAAAAGTATATCAGAATGATTTGGTGACGATGTAAACACAACAAAACAAAAGCAAAAAACTGTTAGCACATTATCCAAAGTAAACTGATGGACAATTATGATTATAGATTCACAATGTATTTGTTGATGGACAGAGAAACATCTATTGATGGGTACACCGCGTAACAGCGAGTATCTGTTTATGGCCCATATAGACCGCACGCATTTACTGATACACTCAATGAACGGCTGTACCTAATACAAATAAAACATCTCTAGTTAACTAGTAGATCATTCATGTAGTCCGCTCTTAAATAAGAGATCTAGAGCTAAAATGTTTTGTTTTTGAACTCAAGCTGAGCGCTCGTGTCCTGCTATCAGTGTCATGGATACAGTCTCTTGTGGCGACGCGCTCGCAGAACGTGCTCTTCAATCTATTGCCATTGCGGACACTATTCATTCCGGTGAAATCACAAAATAAAATGCACACAAACGGGTGTCCTATACTGCCGTGCAAAGGCAAAAGACCTTAACTTCAATTTTGGTCAAAATGAGTTTTTGCCATATTTGGAACAATGGACATCAGTTTTATCATGTGGAAAAATATCTTGTGTCAATTTTGTTCTTTTCTGCTAAAAATAAGATGTTGTTTTTGCCATAACTTCCAAAATCAGAGGGAAAGCAAAGGCAGAAGCCCTTAACATCAGTTAGAGTCTTTTAGCTTTGTTCCGCTGCACTCTAGAATGCCTAAGTTACAGTGGAGTTAAGGCACTATGCCTTTGTTTTACCCACCAGCGATGTGTTTGCCGCGCTGAAGTTACGGTGTTATGCCTATATGTAATTAGTTTGTTGTTAGACTCCCTTCTTTGTAAACTCTCATAAACTGACTATCAATTCTGTCCAGGAAAAGTTTTTTCATTGATTCTGGAAAACATACTCACAATGTCATTAGATATAAGCATATTTCTATACGTTTTGTCAGAAAAGGGTGAATGGTATTTGAGAAAGAGCGTCTACATATTACTGGCATAGCCAAATCTCAAATGTAAGAAATATTTGTGGAAGGTTACTTTAACAGTACCTCTTGAGTTATTTTACTTAAATTAAGTACAGCGATAACGTTTTAAAATGATCCAGTACAGATAATAGCCTTCTCATTATTTTTTATTTTGTAATATTCTATTGATGTAATATTAAGCCTTACTAGACAGAACTCACTAAATGTAATTTTAAGGCTATCATTGTTATCATAGAAATGTTTGTATAGAGTGATAAAAGTCAAAATGGTCATTAAATTAGAAGTTAAGGTATTTTGCCTTTGTATGACCCATTATTGTTTTGCAGATAATGCAAAGGCAGAATACAGTAACTTCCGAATAAGGGTCAAAGGTCAAGTTTGACCTCAAATTTTTTTTATGTACATAAATATATTCATTATGACAACTACTTTGCAAATTTTCAGTGTCCTACCTATCATACAATTGGCTGGACAACAAAAAAACTTTAAAGTCATTTTTCTCAGTTTCACACTCTGGTGAGTTAAGGTCTTTTGCCTTTGTAGGGCAGTATATACGTGTGTGCTTGATATAGACTGTAACCACTGATGAACATATTCGGTTTTGATGAGAGAAAAAAATATGCCGGGGGCAGATTCGAACCCGTAACCTCTGACACGCTTGGCAACCGATCTAACCACTCGACCACAGAAGAACTCAAACAAAACTCGCAGATCGATATATTTCACTAAATCATTATAACCTAAGCAGTTATTTAAAAAGTTTACACGAGCGTATAGGCCTGCAACACGAATGTTGTGTTGAGGTAATTACTAGGCAAACTATAGTCTGAAAATGCATTTGAGCTCTATGATCAGAAAAGGAATTATAAAACACTAAACAACTTACCGGTAGCCTACTCCGAACTTGAATCCTCGGGGTCAATTCGTTCTTCAAAATGGAACGTTCTTCGTCTGAGTTTCAAATTCCACTGAGAAAAAGGTGAATTATTCCCATTTGTCCATAATCCTCTGAAGGAGTAACGTTAGCGTGCTTCCATCCCTAAAACGCGATGAACTATCTGTGAATCTCTGATGAAGAATCTGTGTTTGGCATTGATCGGGGGGCGTGCCGCGTGTGATGCATAGATTTACCATGTCAAAAGCGCTGGGGGTGTGGCGGGCTCACCTAATTATCTATAATGAAGGGAGAGCGAAAAAACTGTAACTCTCCTTTGTTTCAAACGGATTACATAAACTGTAAATATATATTTTTTAAATAAATTACTTCATTTAAAAGAAGAGAATCTCAGCTTCATAAAGAGACATATCTCGTATCTCTGTGACAAGTATTGAGAGAGTTACAGTTAATATTTCGGACGCGTTTCAGAACGGACCTCACTGACAGAGACAAGTTAAAACGCGCATCATGTTTATTTTTCTTTATTGGACGAAAAGCACAACACTTTGTTTTTATTGTGAGTACCCACAAAAAAAATAGAAACTTAACAGGATCTAATGATGTACAACACTTATATTTAAGATCAAAATCAACAGAGTAATTTAATTCTCTTTTGCACTGATAGGGAAAATATCCAGAAAAACGCGTGGACGCGGTTTTCGACCCCTAAAGGTTAAGGCGAGACACTACAGGTGAATAGGGTATTTTTTTTAAATAATAGATATCATCATGAAACTTTCTCAGTTGATTACTTATGCAAGTATATTAAAAAATGTATTACAAGTTTTTGAAATTTGTATGTTTAATTATGCAAATTAGGCATTATCTCGTTAAATATGCACAATTTTGCATATATTTTCGGTAGATAGATCTGACCATATGATAAAGCCAGGTGCAAAATTCTTTTTTTCATTTTGTTCACACACAAGATGAAAAAAGAATTTCAGAGGGATTTCAGGATATATGCTTTCATTACCTAGGAAATCAAAATATACTGTCCATAGCCTTAAAAAATCAATTCTCGCCATATTTTTTTTATTAAAAAGTCACATAAATCAGGCCAGAAATGATTTATAAACAAATCCCTCTGAAAATATCTTCAGAATACTGCTAAGTGTATAACTGGAAAGTTTGGTGTACATAGGTGCTACACAGGCTGAGAAGTTTCTACTGGAGAATGACAAAATACTCATTTTGAGAAAACAGCATTTAAAGATTTGTAATGTAAAAATGAATACTTTTTTAGTGGAAACAACTATTTACAGACACAATATCTTATCAAATCATCAGCACCAACAATACAAACCAACTAAATCACATTACAACTTATAACACAGCATTTATGGCCTTCAAATGAACAGAAAAAGAGTCAAAAACACACATCTAAATGTCAGAGCGCGTCACGTGATGCATCTGAACCAATCACTTTGTCAGAAATTGACACCAGCCAATGAGATTTCGGTTTTAGAGTTAAATGCCCATTTTACTTTCACGATTGGTTGCTGATAAAAAGGACATGACCATATTTGGATCCGACAGCGTTGAACAGGAGAAAGAGAGCTTTCCAACGGTGTGTGTGATGACAGGGTGCAGATAGCGATCGCAGAGCAGCATGTTGATATATAACGACAACTTTTTGTTGAATTTAGGAGAAATCTACAGATGCAAATGGACAAAGTGTAGTAAAATAAACACCTAAATGTGTATTTTGGAATTTTTTTCACCTCAAGTCTCAAAGAAGACATGTTATTGAAGACAAATAGCCCAAAATCTCAAAATTGACCAGTGAAAAAAAAACGATGTTTTTGCCTGCCGTGTCTCGCCTTAAGTAATAATTTACTTGAGTACAAGTAGAAGTACTGAAATATAATATGACTCAAGTAAGAGTAAATAAGTAGTTTGCTTAAAAACTACTCAAGTAACTACGTTACAAAGTACTTTAGTATTTTCTATTTTTACCCAAAGTGGGGAGATGATAGCGAAATGGAGCGCTAAACACACACGTCATCTGTTTCATTCATACTGAAGGCCCAGTACTGATGCATAGAGAAGAATTCAACTTACACATTTTTAGGAAATGCCTTATATGGATATAATAACATGAAAATAGTGATGTTTTGACTGATGAAACATGAAGACAAACACATTATAGCTATAATATATCTGTGTTCATCAAACTATCAGGTATTTTCAAAAGAATGATGTATGTCTTTAAAGGGATAGTTCACCCAAAAATGAAAATTAGTCCATGATTTACATGACTTTCTGCTTTCAGTCGAATACAATCAGTTATATTAAAAAATGGCCTGGCTCTTCCAAGCTTTATAATGGCAGTGAATGACTGGAGAAAATTTGAAGCCCAAAAAGTGCATCCATCCATGATAAAAGTGCTCCACATATAGACTACTAGCTTTCTCTGTTGTCAAGAGCAAAATTTTTATTACTAATTTTGAAAAGTAAGTCCAAGTAAGATCATTTGAATGTTTTGATTTGAATCATTTCAAAATGAAAGCAAAGAAGGTTAAGTGAGAGGTCCGATAAAAAAAGGTATGAAAAACAATAAAACAGTATGAATAACAGTATGAACTTTTTTTCGTTGTAGCCTACCGCAAATGTGCTGGGAGCCCACTGTTGCTATAGGAACGAACTACACTTTTACATGCATCTGATTGACAGATAATCATGCGATCTTATTTCACTGTTTTTTCAGCTTTGTACAAAGTTTGCTTCGTATATTTAGTTTAACTGTATTGTTAAAGAGGGGGAGCTTTACCATTAAAGGTTGTGTAGGTAAGAAATTTATTAAAAAAAAAAATCTAAATTTGTTTAGACTTTCTATATATATATAAATGCATAATTAAAATCTAAGTACTCTGAAAAAGAAAGTATAAAAATCGAGTGTCTGTAGACCTCTCACGACTGTTTTAAAGACAGCTCATTATTTCCATTCACTTCACCCCCTCCCTTCTGGTCTCCTTCCAAAGCCACACCCCCAAAACACATGAACGAGCAACTCTGACAGCTGAGCTGAAGACGCATTATTTACCTGAGACGAGCGAAGAGTAGAGGAACGAGTGCATGTAGTGACATCATGTCAGACACACATGTAAATAAAAAAATCTAACTTTATCATTATGAAGTTAAACAAATAAGTTGTATTTTATTACTCACTATCAAACTAGCATATTGATATTGGTAAACTTTACAATATATATTTATTTATTCGCTAACGAGCTAGTTATCTATAAGGCAAAGCTAAACACAGGTTGCGTAATACACGTTGTTCCATTGCCATCATTTACACTGTGATGTAGATGAATTTCGTGTAAGATTTATAACACAAAATATTAACACACACATACAACATAGTGTGTACGACACACAAAGATACACGATAAAGACATCAGTAAACATCGGTCTAGAATATAAAAACAAAACAAAGATGAAAAAATGATAAATCATGGTAAACATGTCAAAAGAGTTAGACAGAGGGTAAATATAATACTAAGAAAATGCGGAGTAACGTTAGACCTACTATCTGTTAAACCTACATTTAGTTATCTAAACAAAATTATGCACAATTCAACACTACAGCTATCATCTTGAGCTAAGTCTATTATTTACCGTCTCTACTACGGCTCGCTGAGTAATGAATGCTATGTTAGCTATATTAGGCAGCTACGTGTGCTAATGACGCATGCTTCTTGAAAAGATAAACAAAAAAATCTGTATGATCTAAATACAAAAAGAAAGATTTACCTGTCCAGCAGAAATGAAGCCATCAAGGCGTCACTTTTCAGCCCCTTGAGGTCCCTCAGTTCTCGCCAACGCTGGAAAGCCACGCCGATATTCACCCGAGTTTTATTTCTTTGTTTATCCAACAACTTTTTGTTCATTACCTTTTCTTGTAATGTAAATGACTTCCTTTTTTTTGACTGGGGTGCCTTCGTGAACTGCAAATGTGGACTTAGATTGGTCTTTCTCTGCCATTGTTTTGGTAATCCTAGGTTCCGTGGCTCTTGAATTACACAAACCAAACGAGTGCGTGCAAAAGGGCAGGTCCTGTGTGGCGAAGGGGTGGTTGCCATGGTTGCGAGAGAGTGACAGTCGCCTAGGTCAATCCGTTGTTTCGTCCCGGTTCGAAATAATGAGCTGTGTTTAATGCAGATTAAACGGTCTAGAGTCAATCGATTTTTATACTCTTTTTTTTCGGAGTACTTAGATTTTAATTATGCATTGATATATATAAAAAGTTTAAACAAATTTGGAAAAAAGTTTTTTATAAATTTCTTACCTACACAACCTTTAATTGAACTGTGTGCATGTATTATAGACACTTACATTGATCTTACTCCGTCCATGCTATAACTGCGTCCATGTTATGAGCCGAGCTTTTTTATTTACTTCAACTGCTCAGTGCTCTGGTATTATCAATGGTATGACCCATTTCAGTAGTTGCCATAATTAAATATGAGCAGAATACTCACATTCACTGAAATATTGAAACGTTAGCGCAACTGATTCAAAACACGAGCGCCAGCGATTGAATGTCAAAGCGCGGTTTGAACGCCCCGCCCCCCAGCCGAACTGGATGTTTTGATTGGTTTTGCACCCGAGTCAGACCTGTCTGTTATTGGCTGAAGCGCAGAGGCTCCACCGCAGTAGTTTGAAAAGTGTCTGTCAAATGTCAGCTTGCCCTGTTTCTCCGTCGGCACCTTTGTCAAAGTACTTTGTACTTTTTATGAAAAATAAATGTAGAGAAGTTGAATACTTTATTTTTATTTTACTCAAGTAAGAGTAAAAGTACCACAATTTAATTATACTCAAGAAAGTAGAAAAAATAAACAAATCTACTCAAGTACTGTAACGAAAGTATTTGTAATTAGTTACTTTGTTCCCTATTCCAAGGCGGCCATGCTGCCAAAGCACAAACTGGCGGTAGGCTGAATGTCGATACTGTCGCTGCTCCTCCCCTGGCTCCTGGTGATCATTTATTGCAAAAATGTCATTCCAAGCTCCACGGGCCAGTCGCAACACCCCCTCGCCTAATACATAGTACGCCATGTTACTGATACAATGCTCGTGGGTTTGGCGATAGCAGACCTTCTCCATGTCTGTTGTCATATCACGACAATGGCCACACATGCATCAGTGAAGTCCTTCTGGGTCAGCGTACGGTGGTTGTGTTTGTCCTCCATTAGAGATAAGATGTCAAACATCAACCCAGGTAGTCTTGTGAGTACTTTCAGAAGGAGTACGTCCTTCTGGCCAGGGTTCAGGAAATTAATTTTCTCCTACAACACATTTTTTTTTTTTATTAGATATATCTTCAGCCAAAAATTAACACTAAGATTAATGTTGCCTGATCACAAACAAACCTTTTGTTCCTGTGTCCGTTTCTCCTGCAGTTCCCTCAGCCTGCTCTGGACATCAGGTTCTAGGAGCCTGAGGGGTGAATTCGGAGGAGGCCGAGTTCGAAGTTGAATCCTGTAATATTATCATAAAATGAAAAATAGTGTAGTCTAATGTAAAAATCTAAATTATTAGGCTAACATCTGATGTTGTAGTCAAGGAAATTGTGCGGAAATGTTTTATACTTAGATCGACTAACTCCTTTATGATCTACAATTGTTCAATAATAACAGGTAAAACACAGTCATTGTAACCTATAATTTATTTATTCTACTTTATAAAAGAATGCAACTTGAGCTTTGTCTGCACGATTAACGTTATAAACTAAACTTTGCAATCACAGTTCAATTGAAGGTAAGTTAGGCTATAGTTATGATAATAATAAGCTGTAACATTTGCTAGCTTTATCCACACAACCCCTGTTACGTTTTATAGTTGAGAACAGAATAAAAAATGTACATGTCAATGTTCTATGATAATGTGTATGATGTATTACTCACCTCGGTAGACATAGCTCCGCAAGTAAAGTTGGCCGGCTCCGATCATAACAAATGCACGTGAACAGCGGTAGAACGGGGGAGAAGGGTGCCGCAAGTGAGTTTTTTACGACAGTGTTGGGAAATATACGCCCCACAGCTGTAGGGGGAGCTCATGGGTAAAAATTCCAACAACAAAAGTGAAAATCAGCGAAGTCTAGAAGTTGCCGAGTTGTGCTTTAACCAACTCTTAAGCTGATCCCCAAAATATATTACCCCCTTTTCATACTGGTACTATGAAAACACCACAAACACTCAAACATTGTAAACAAAGTTTTACTGAAACAATTAAATGTCACAGAACACTGTCACGGTTCATGGATTCATTGACTCTCTCTCGCTATGTGTGTGCGTCGAGTGTATGGGCGCGGCTCATCAGCGGGCTCGTTAGACTGATGAGCCAATCAGCGCCAGCTGTTCTGAATGAGGATGTCCTATATATTGTTTGTTTACTCGTCTTGTCTTTGGCTGCGTTTACACTTGGCATTAACATGCGATCACCGTGATCCTCGTGATTGTGATTCGGAGAAGGAAGCTGATCCAAATAAACTCGGTACTGAACCTCCCTCCTTCAGTATCAGCCGCCTCGCAAATTCATACTTTATAGCATTTAGGTTTGTGAAGCAATCATCTTCAAAATGACGCGAACACAGAACAAGTTCGGGCTATAATACTTCTGTGGTATAGTTATGAACTGTAGCCACGGTCTTCAAATGCTCCTCACTGGGCAGATGAAAAAAGTTTGCTTTTGCGTCGCACTTCAAAACACAGCAGCGTCTCGTCGACATGATGTTTTCCCTGGTGTCTCCTAATGCAATGAGTGTGCGTATCTTATTCAAATAACTTGGACAAGTGACGTACGAAAGTGCATCGTTCGTTTATCGATTCATATCAACGACTCAGAGTCGACTCTTACTTTTGAGAGATAATAACTTTGTATACGGTGAACTTTCATATTTAAAACTTTGCAGGATGTTTTTGTTCACTTAGATCTATGTTACACACTACATGAAAGGTAATTTTCAAAATTCCATGATAGGTACCCTTTAAAGACAAAACCAACTATGATTAGAGTATAGCCTACTCACGAAGACCGAAATTGACACAGTTTTGCGTGTTAAAGCAATATAATCCGTGAAAAATAACTTTTGTTACTGGCCAGCTCAGCTGTTCTTGAGGCGGATTTTCTATGAATGTGCGCATATCAATCAAGCAGATCGGATCATTAGCCAATCAGGACACGGTGCGTTTACATTTGTTCATATTAAGTAGCCTCTGTATCTGGATAACCGATCGGATTTCTGTTTTTGCATAATATTTAAATTAGGTCAGTAGCCAAATTAAGAGTAAGGGTTAGGGTTAGGGTGATACAGGGATGATACAAATTAAGCAATGTCCCAATGTACGCTACTTTCCTATGCCAGCTCCAGTCTTATATCAAATTCCGTTTTTTGAATGAAGGAATATTTCCTGCTGAATCATACAAAAATAACTGGTTGATCATGTTAATCAAGTCACATCATCGGGTAAGGTTATAGCATGCAATGGCTGTAAAAACATGCTGAAACAACAAAAACATTCAACATTTAAAACATTAAAAAATAAAAAGTGTATTCCCATTATTCCAATGGCAAAGCGCACGCTCTTCATTAAGATCTCATGACTCACAGCTGTGATTGTACAGGCGATCGCCTCGTTCAGATAGTTGCACAATTAAAATGAAAAAAAAAAAAAAATGACACACACAGTGTTTTAAATATTGACATTTATTTGTAAGGTTCAAATGTGTTTAATTGATTGTCTAAACTGCGTCTGGACATTATTTTCTGACAGCACGTGGGGAGACTGGGTGAGGATTTAAATGACGTGCACCTGTGAATGCAGACACGATGGCTGGATTGCGTTTACAATACACATAGATCCGATCACAATGCGTCCTCGACTACCTCCGAACCGGGACACGCTGATCGGATAAAATTCCGATCAGATGTGCGTTTACACTTGTCTTTTCAATGCGTATGTGGACAACATCCAGATACAGGTCGCATGTTAATGCCAAGTGTAAACGCAGCCTTTGTCAGATTGTTGTGGAGGTTCTCTTGGATCTAAGCCTGTTCTCCTGTTCCAGTCCTGCTTCTTCGACGTTTTCCCGAGGATCTTATGCTCGACGCAGTTTCTGCATTCCGCCCACTGAGTCCCTGCGTTGCCGAGTCTGCCGAGTCTTCCCCGCATCTGCCTGAGGATTATCTGATACGTCTACTTCGAGTTAGGGCTGTAGTCAAGACCACCTTTGTCGAGTCCAAGACCAGGACTAGTCGAGTCCAAGTCAAGACCGAGTCCAAAGACGTTCGAGTGCAAGACAAGGCCGAGTCCAAAAAAGTTCGAGTCTGAGTCAAGACCGAGTCCAGGACAGGAAAAAAAAAAAGTCTTCAGGGCCTGAATTTCGTTTTTGCCAAACAAAATTATTAAATTTATCTTGCCTAAATGTTTGCGCTCATTGCATTTTTACAATGGGGTAATGTTGTTAAGAATTTACACAACACAAGGCTTGATTTAAATTGTTCAATTAAATTGAAAAAAAGTTGTACAAATAAATACAATAGAATAAAGATACAAATAAAGAGTAAAGTTTTTGAATAGGTCTAACACTAGTATTCATAGACAGAAACTGAATAAAGTAATCAAATGGAAAATAACACTGGATAGTATTTTAGTCCTGAATAAATTAAACACATAGGCTATCAATCCTGATTCCTTTAACCTAAAGCTCTCTTTTGCTGTTTTGACGACAAAATTAATGACCGACACATATGGTTGCTGTCACTTTAAGAGCTAGTGCACGGATTCTGTGTTCATTTACTGGCATGCGTTTTATGCTTGTTAAAGGGTACCTATTATGGCATTTAAAATGTTCCTAATATTGTTCTGGGAGTCCCCAACAACAGTTTTACAAGCATGCAATGACAAAAAACACTTTTGTTGTCTTATAATATGCATTTATTTTTACCTGATTTGCTCACCGACTCCCATATGAATCGTTTAGCGAGTCATTTTTCCAAACCCCGCCTTTGCGTGACGCTAATCTGTGGTGATATGTTAGACACCCAGCCGACGGGGTGTCATTGGTTGTTGCGCTAGATCTTACCCAGATACAACAGTGCTATTTTCTGATTGGCTAACAACACCAGACGAACAACACCAGAGGAGACCAGGGTTGCCAGGTCTGCACAACAAAACCAGCCCAATTGCTCATCAAACTAACCCAATCACGGCCAAAAATATTCAAATAGCGGTCCCGGGTGTTTCCTCAATAACAATCATGTTCCAGTGGATAAAACAATCGCGTCAACCAGCGTGCACTACACAAACAACCCGCGGAAACAGTGCAGGCATACGGACCTGGCAACACTGGAGGAGACGCGCTTGAATCCTGCCGGTTCCACAGTGAGTGAGTTTTGGGCATTGCGGCATATTAAATATATTACAAATAGTTTTTCAGCGTGAGAAATACAATGTGTGGCCGGAGAGCGTGACAAAAGACTGAAATGAGTGACTGTCACGCTCAATGCGTGATGCGTGACACTCGAGAGCCCTGTGACAACTCCATCAACAACGACAAACACTTCACATATTTCAATACAATTGACATTGAAGACCTAAGTTAGCTGCTAGAAGCTGCGCTGTGCCTGTGCGTACACAACACACAAAATAATTATAGAACATGATACAAACATAAAAGCAACAGCCTACTTACAGATTGTGATTCGGAGAAGGAAGCTGATCCAAATAAACTCGGTACTGAACCTCCCTCCTTCAGTATCAGCCGCCTCGCAAATTCATACTTTATAGCATTTAGGTTTGTGAAGCAATCATCTTCAAAATGACGCGAACACAGAACAAGTTCGGGCTATAATACTTCTGTGGTATAGTTATGAACTGTAGCCACGGTCTTCAAATGCTCCTCACTGGGCAGATGAAAAAAGTTTGCTTTTGCGTCGCACTTCAAAACACAGCAGCGTCTCGTCGACATGATGTTTTCCCTGGTGTCTCCTAATGCAATGAGTGTGCGTATCTTATTCAAATAACTTGGACAAGTGACGTACGAAAGTGCATCGTTCGTTTATCGATTCATATCAACGACTCAGAGTCGACTCTTACTTTTGAGAGATAATAACTTTGTATACGGTGAACTTTCATATTTAAAACTTTGCAGGATGTTTTTGTTCACTTAGATCTATGTTACACACTACATGAAAGGTAATTTTCAAAATTCCATGATAGGTACCCTTTAAAGACAAAACCAACTATGATTAGAGTATAGCCTACTCACGAAGACCGAAATTGACACAGTTTTGCGTGTTAAAGCAATATAATCCGTGAAAAATAACTTTTGTTACTGGCCAGCTCAGCTGTTCTTGAGGCGGATTTTCTATGAATGTGCGCATATCCCATAGAGCGCGCGAGCACTGATAGTTTAAATTGCTTGAATGTTAAACTGGTAAGACTTAAAAAGACGTGCAAATGGTAAACTATATTCACGATGCACTGCTGGCCGATTGTGCAAGTGAAATTCCGAATCCGCCATGTCCCGACTCCTGAACGCGAGTGTGCGTTATCGCGGCATGCCTTCCACAATACATTTTGAGAGAAGAGAAGACGCACCGCTGAACACTCACGCTGTTTGTGAAATTGCGTCTGGCAGATAGTTATTAAAAGAATGATTTGATTTTATAATCTGTGTGGATTACGATTGCAGGAATATCCCGCATTATAAATGGGAGACCTGCGGGAATGATTAGAATTATGCGCAATAGGCTACCCGTGCCGAAATTCGAGCCCTTATGCATGACATTATCAAGACAGTAATTTTAGGTTATTATTTGTTGATCTAAAAGCAAAAGTGTCACAAAACCCAGGATTTTTAAGTAGGCCTAGTAGCTAGTAAGATAGTAACTATAGTAACAGCATGAGAAGACGCGCTCCGTTGTAGTGAGCACTTGGTCGGTTAATTTTGGCATTTTCTAAGTTAACGTTACCCTAGGCTAATAAATAAACACAAATACAAAAATGTTGGACTCGGTCGAGACCAAAAGCCATATTTGGCAAGACCAGTGGCCGAGACAAGTCCGAGTCCGAATACCAGCGAGTCCGAGACAAGTCCGAGACCATAGAAAAACGGTCTCGAGTCCGGACTCGAGTCCAAGACCGGACTCGAGTACTACAGCCCTACTTCGAGTCTGCCCGAGGATTATCTGATACATCTATGTTACGTTCGCAGATATTCTGTGGGCGTTTGTGCTGGTTTTCTGCTTGCGCTCTCTCTCTCTTTCTCTCTATCACTTTCTTAGGTCATCCTCCTCCGCTTGTTGTTTGGCTCAGGAAACTGTCAATCATCATCAAGGGATGTGACGTGGACCTATCCGCTGTCTAAGATGTCCTCACTACCAGTTTAAAAGACACTGTAAACAGACTGGAAAGGAGTCCCGTTTTGATTTCCGATCCTTTTGCTGCCATTGTGATTTTTGTTTTTGTTTGGGACTCGTTTGATTTGTTAATTTGCTTATGCTAGCTGTGTTTCTTAAGTTTGTTTTTGTTACTTTGTTTGATTACTTTGGATGACGTTTTGTTTCAACTTGTGTAGAGCTTGCGCTCTTGAATTACCCTTTGCTCCAAGGAACGGGGATAGGGAAGATGTCGTACGACTTCCATTGTGCAAACATCTAGATTAACCTTTGTATAGAAACACCAGGGGCCTGTACCATGAAGGTAGCTGAACAAACTCGGAGTTACAGGATTAGTTTTGAGTTGACAAAACCAAACCGATGCAATCAGGCTTTATTGGTACCATGACGCAGCTCATCAACTTTCTCTGTCAACTCAGGCTTTGATCTTAAGCTATGATTACTCCGAGCGCGTGCACATACCAAAGTGACGTTAGCACCGAACAACCAATCGCGTTCGATATGGATAGAGCGAGAGCGATACTTTCTTTCCGCGGAGAAGCAAGAGATAGTAATCATTCAGAATTACGATGAATTTAAATATGTATTACAAGCTCGAAACAATACGGTCTCTGCTGCCAAAGCAAGAGAAGACTGTTGGAGAAAGATTGCTGATTGTGTTAATATGTAAGCTAAATAAATACGTTCTTTATTCATGTAAAATGATGTATATAGGATAGAAATGTATGTGTGTGTGAAATATACCCTATATTTTTATAATATATATAAAAATGTGCATGTATATACTAATAAAGATCAATATTCATTGATTTTTAGATGCAATTCCAAACGTTCTTGGCAGATGATAAAGACAAAATATAAAAATAGAATTCAAAGTAGCCTAGTAAGTATTTACACACAAACTTTTTTTTTTTTATTAACACTTGTTTTAGGCAAACTGAAAAAGAGTGAAATTCAGAAAACCAGTGGAGGGCCACTCCTCCAGAATACACTGAGTTGGCTCTGATAGGAGTAAGGGACAGCCAACTATGGATGGGATTACAGGTGCTGTACAATCTGCCCCCGGTGCTGGCTCCTCTAAGCAAGTAACACTGGGTACGTGTGCGATACATTAATATTTTAAGTTTTAAATATGGCTGACTGTATGTTCTGCAGTACATGGAAATGCAGTGCCCCTGTTGAAGCCAGCACACACACACAGTCTCCCACACAGAGGTCAGTAAGATAACAGAACACCAGAAACATATTGGCCTACTTTTATTTATCAGGGAGGAGGAAATGATGAAGACACTCTGCCTGTGTTCTGGGACAGTTGCTGAGGTGAATGCACTGGGCTTTTTATTAAGGCAAACATTTGAATGTGTGGCATAAAACAGGGACTGGCCCAAGTTACACATCTCTTTTATTGTAGGATTTTTCACAACCTGTCCCAGAAACTGAACAGGCTTCAAAAGAAATGTGAACAAGGTAAGGATTTAAAACCCTTGACATATATTACAGGTGTTTGTCAAGGAACTTTTTGTGAGTTGATTAGCCTCCCAAAAACTTGTAATGATCATGTATCGTGGTGGAATTATGTTTCAGGTGGAAACAGACTCAGTCAGGGCCCTTTACAAAAGGAGCCTATAGAGCTAGACTGCACACTAAAGGAGCCATAGAGCTAGACTGTATACACTAAAGGAGCCTATAGAGCTAGACTGTACACTAAAGGAGCCTATAGAGCTAGACTGTACACTAAAGGAGCCTATAGAGCTAGACTGCACACTAAAGGAGCCTATAGAGCTAGACTGCACACTAAAGGAGCCATATAGCTAGACTGTACACTAAAGGAGCCTGACTGTGAGCTGAGGAGGCTCCACATTTAAAAAATAAATGCAACAGCTAGATTAAACTGATCTCAATATGTGAACTTATTTAACCAAGTAACACTTTAGCATGAATATTTATTAATGCAACTTTCTATTGCCCCCCCCCCCCCCCCCCCCCCCCCCCCCCATCCCACAAAACCAATAAAACAGTTTGAGACCTATCTGCAGTTTCAATGTGCTTTTATTAAGTGTATTATTGTATGGTGATTGCAACTACAATTGCACCAGCTGGGTGGTCAAGTGTGTTCGGGTCAGTTTCATCGGGGAGAAGCTTTCTGTGGTGGTTCTGGCTCCTTTCTATGGTGGCTATATTGTGCAGAATGGCACATGCAGACACTATCTGTGATGCCTCTGGTGACTCTTAAGCGCTGAAGACAGTTGAAACGTGCCTTTAGGATGCCAAAGATCATCTCTAACTTTTACTATGGTTTTACTGACACATGAGGGTCATGATAGGGGGTTATTGTGTAGGTTTTGCTGTCCCAATTCAAATTAACAGTGTTTTACTGTACCAAATTTAACTAGCTTTCCTCAAAGCGCTGACACAACATACTCACAGAAAGTAGATTGTTATCTGTTAATTTTACTATTAATTTAAAGATTCATCTCACAGAAAATAATAATTTCACATGTTCACATAATCTCTACCTGAACATTAAGGCTGTGAAAGGACTTTCTATTAACATAATCTGCCTCATGTTCTCCTAGAGAAGTGGAGATTGCAACATGTGTGCAGGCTATTGCTCCAATGACTCTATAGGGAATCCTATCATAAGATTAACCGAATAAAAAAAAGATTTAAAATAATGCTTAACATGTACTGTATTGTATAGTACATTTGTGAAATTTGCTTTTTGAAAGAAAAAAAAAACGTGATGTCACCCTATCAATATTACCGGCAATTTTATAAAAACCCTCTCTTATGGACATGGGAGGGGAATGTCTGGGGAACACTATTAAACTATTTTTAAACTAACACAGAGCGAGGACCACCTTGCGAATGGTTCAACAAACCGTGTTTTCCCCTTATTCTGTGCATCACCGATCGTGCAAGTATGTAGGCTACCACTTGCAAAAAAACGCAACGCAATACCATTTATGGTACAGTAAGTGCATGAATTCGATGTGTTAAATTATTTATGTGCGGCTCAAGAAGTTCGCAAAGATAAGATATTCCTTCCGCAGAAAATCTGTATCTTTCATACAAGTAGGCTAACTATCAGGAAAGGCAAGGGGATTTTGTCCAGCTAAAAACTCTTTCTCTACGATGTGCTCGTCTAACAATTTTGCTGAGATGTCCACAAGATTTGAAAGAAAATGTAAAGCAATTGCAACAAACACTGGGAATTAGTTACGTCACCTACATGTTTCTTTGCTCACAGCTGATTGGTCAAACTTCAGTCTGAGATCTCGAATCCAGAACTTAACCTGCCCCGGAGCAGGTTAGCCGTGCAGCGTAAGATACCATGGCAACGAACACCGATTAAAGCCGAGCTACTTTCATAGTACCTAAAACCCAGGGTTGGCGGAAACTAAGCTGAAACATAGCTGGCTAGCCACCTAAACCGGCTTCATGGTATAGGCCCCAGGTAAGAGGTGAACGCCACCCTTGTATGTTTTGTTTTTGTGAGCTAGAGTAGGGAAGAACATGGCGCTCTGTGCTGAAGAAACAATTCTTTTCTTTCCTTTTATTTAGCTAGGTAAGAGGGTTGAATTTAGTTAGAATTGTTTTCTTTTGTTTCTTTCTTTATTTTGGCGTCACTTTAGTCCCCTTTTTCCTTAAGGGTAAATTGTTGCTTACTTTTATTTTATTCATTACTTATTCTTGTTTTCTCTTTATACAATTGTTTACATTGCTGGAGGCTTTTAGCTTCCTTATTTTTGGTGCACTCATTTTATTATTAATTTGTTTTTCCTTATATATATTTTTTTTATAATAAAAATCATTATTTTCATTGGCAGTTCGGTTTCGCTTATCCTTTCTTGACACACACTATCATTTCCACAAGTTTATAAGGTTTTCTTTAATGTTACTCCTCTAGCCCCTAGACCAGTTTAGAGGAGTCGTAACATTAAATGGGGGCTCGTCCAGGATACTAATAGCAATGCCAATTGTTGTTGGTAGTGAAAAGTGCCTGGAAGAAAATAAATGACGACGGTAATTCTGTGGATGTGTGGTGTTGGTAAGAAGGTGACGTTGCGCGTTTGTAGTGTTGGGACCGGATAGTAATCACTTATGCGGGGTACTAGTGTGGTGCTTATCGGATTGTTATTCATTTTGGGAATGTTTAACTTGCAAGACTTTGTTGCTAGTCCATCTGTAGAGCAGTTTAATCTGTGCAGGAAGCAGGAGTTGTTGCAGATCGCAGACCATTTTCAAATTGTGGTAAGTAAACAGTCTCTTAAGAAAGAAATAAAACAAATCTGACTCGCAAATTGAATGAGTTGCAGGTGTTGCCTATGTCAAACGTGGGGGATGTTCCGGCGCAAATCTGTCATGGGGAGAAGGATAAGGAAAGCAGAGTGGCGGAGCTGTTGCTGACGCAGAGGCCGAGGCCGAAGCCAAAGCCGGCTTACCACCGTTTGAGCCGTTCTCACCCAGCTCAGTGGACTCACGGGAAAGTCCGCGACTGAAAGTCCGTCTTGCCCGTTTGCGCTATGAAGCGCAAGAGAAAGCCCAGGCGCGTCAAGCTAACCTGGACTTGCAGTTGGAGCTACGCAGGTTGGAAATTGAAGCAGGACGCAGGTGAAACTGAGGCAGCTTGAGTTGGAGGCGTCGAGAGTGACTGCTCACTCAGCTGTGTCGTTGGACACCGCTTCAACTTTTCTCATTCGCCGCGTGGTGGTTCAAGCCCAGATACTTTTGACGTGAGTAAACACATTGCACTCGTTCCTCAATTTAGAGAGACAGAAGTTGACTCTTACTTCAGTGCGTTCGAACGCATCGCAACTTCTTTTCATTGGCCTAAAGAGGTTTGGTCTGTGCTCTTGCAATGTAGATTAGTGGGTAAAGCTCAAGAAATTTGTGCTACATTGTCACTAGAAGAGAGTATGAAATATGAGTCTGTGAAAACTGCTATCTTGAGAGCTTATGAGTTAGTTCCAGAAGCGTATAGACAACGTTTTAGAAAACATAGAAAAAGTCCTACACAAACTTTCACGGAGTTTGCTAGGGAGAAAGGAGTGTTGTTTGATAAGTGGTGTACTGCCAGTAACGTGCGTGATTTTGATGCTTTAAGAGAGTTGGTATTACTTGAGGAGTTTAAAGGATGCTTACCTGATCGTGTTGTAGTATATCTTAATGAACAAAAGGTAACTACTCTGTCAAATGCTACTGTCCTTGCAGATGAGTTTGAATGTGTTCACAAGAATGTGTTTTCTTCCACACGATTTGAGAAGTTAGAGTTCGATAATTCACAGTCTAAGAATTCACGTGCACGATTTAGTCCATCTCGTGATAAAGAGGAGCGTGAATGTTTCTACTGTCACAAGAAGGGACATTTGATTGCTGATTGTTTGCTTTTGAAACGCAAGCTGCAGTCTCAACCAAAGGGTATGGGATTTGTACACACTGTTAACACTGCAGTTGACGTGAAAACTGATGATAGAGTTGATGAGAGTTATCGACCTTTCGTGTCGGAAGGGTTAATATCTTTGACTGGGAGAACAGAAGATCAGAAAGAAATAAGAATATTGAGAGACACTGGTGCGGTGCAGTCATTTATTTTGGCAGATAAAATACAGATGTCTGATGGTACTTCCTGTGGGTCTAGTGTACTTGTCCAGGGTATTGAGATGGGTGCTGTGAAATTCCCACTGCATCAAGTGCACTTGCAGAGTGAGTTGTGCACTGGTGTTGTAAGAGTTGCTGTTTGTCCGTCACTTCCTGTGAAGGGAGTTGATTTCATTCTAGGAAATGATTTAGCAGGTGGTAAGGTAATGTCTGTGATCGAAGTCATTGAAGAACCAAATGTGTCCTGTGAGTTAGAAAGATAAGCTGAAACTTACCCTGAAGCTTTTCCAGCTTGCGCTGTCACACGCGCTCAGTCACGCAGAGTAGGTGATGTAGTAGATCTGTCTAGCTCATTCATGTTTCCACTTTTGACTGGAGACACGTTATCGGGTGTGCATGAGGAACAAGAAAATAGTTCAGAGACAGAAAATAAAGGTGTGGTTGAGTTTGATGCAGAGTTATTAAAGATACCTGTATTGTGAGAAAATTATCACTGCACAAAAGGAAGGATAAAACACTCGTTTTTGTTTAACATGTTTAAGGTTTAACATATTTAAGGTTGCTGCACCTATGGAGGTTGTCAAAGACAGAAAAAGTGCTTACTTTTTTGAGAATGAACTACTGATGAGGAAATGGTGTGCTCATGTTGATGAAAACTTAGATTGGAATGTCGTTTATCAAATTGTGGTTCCGTCTCCTTATCGTCAACATGTCTTGTTTCTGGCTCATGATCACCAGCTTTCTGGCCATTTAGGAGTTACTAAGACCTATAACAGAATTCTGAGTCATTTCTTCTGGCCAGGATTAAAAAAAGATGTTGTCCAATACTGCCGTACCTGTCACACTTGTCAGATTGTTGGTAAGCCAAAAGTGTACCACTTGCTCCTTTGATTCCTATACCCGCAATCGGAGAGCCATTTGAACATGTGCTTGTTGACTGTGTTGGCCCATTACCTAAGACTAAGAATGGTAATCAGTTTCTGTTAACTATCATGTGTGTGAATACCAGGTTTCCAGAGGCGATTCCTTTGAGGAAAATCACGGCCCCTGTGGTCAGCAAAGCGTTGGTGAAATTCTTTTCCACATTCGGCTTACGAAGGTAGTGCAAACGGATCAAATGGTAAATGGTAAATGGACTGCATTTATATAGCGCTTTCATAGACCCAATGGCCACCAAAGCGCTTTACATGTTGCCTCTCATTCACCCATTCACTCACACATTCATACACCGACGGCGGTGTCAGCCGTACAAGGCGCCATCCAGCTCGTCGGGAGCAGCTGGGGTTAGGTGTCTTGCTCATGGACACCTCGACACTTGGTCAGGTGGAACGGGGATTGAACCACCAACCTTTCGATTTGTAGACAATCTACATGAACCAAGGATCAAGGTACGAATTTTCTATCGAAACTGTTTAAACAAGTGCTTGAGTCATTAGCAATTTCTCATAGAGTTTCGAGTGCATATCATCCGCAAAGCCAGGGCGCATTGGAACGTTTCCACCAAACTTTGAAGTCAATGCTGAAGAAATATTGTCATGATACTGCTAAAGAGTGGGATGCGGGAGTCCCTTTGGTTTTATTTGCTGTTCGAGAGACCATTCAAGAATCTCTCGGGTTTAGTCCAGCCGAACTTGTGTTCGGACACCAAGTTAGAGGTCCATTGAGGGTTCTTAAGGAACGGGTTTTAGCACCTAACTCGAATACAAACCTCAGCATTTTAGATTATGTAAGTCAGTTTCGAGATCGTCTTCATGCTGCTTGGTCACTTGCCCGAGAATGTCTTGCAGGTGCTCAGAAAGGTATGAAGAGTATGTACGATAAAAACTCAGTAGCGCGGTCTGGAGACAAAGTGCTCGTGTTGTTACCCGTTCCAGGATCATCGTTATCTGCTCGTTTCTTTGGTCCCTATGTTGTGGAAAAGAGAATGAGTGAAACTGATTATATGTTGCGTACACCTGATCGGAAACGAAAGACCCGTGTGTGTCATCTAAACATGTTGAAAGCTTACCATACTAGAGAGTCGGCAACGGCGAGCGTCGCAGGAAAGACGGCAGGGCCCGCTGTTTCTTCTGTTGCGATGGCCGTAGATCGGAAGTCCTCTCCTGACATCTCGGAGGTAGACCCGGATGGTGTGGTACTTCGCCATGCTTCTCTGCAGGGTGTAAGGTTGGGAAATTCTGAGATTTTACGAGACCTTCGTTCGCATGTTAGTCATTTGACTGTGGACCAGAGAATTGATATTGTGAAAGCACTTGCAGATTTTAAGTGCCTGTTTGGTGATGATCCTACACAAACAAATGTTCTAAAACATGATATTGATGTGAACGGAGCTCGTCCAATTAAGCAACATGCTTACCGAGTGAATTCCATAAAAAGGTCTGTAATGAGTAAAGAGGTGGAGTATCTGTTGGATCATGGACTAGCCAAGTCCAGTTACAGTCCGTGGAGTTCTCCATGTTTACTTGTTCCAAAACCTGATGGGTCAGTTAGATTTTGCACTGACTACCGTAAAGTGAATTCAGTGACTGTACCAGATAGTTACCCGTTACCTAGAATGGAGGATTGTGTCGATAACATCGGTTCTGCACGTTTTGTAACCAAACTTGATATGCTAAAAGGTTATTGGCAAGTGCCGCTTACCTCGAGAGCTTCAGCAATCTCAGCGTTCGTAACTCCAGACAATTTCCTCGAGTACACGTCGATGGCTTTCGGTCTTCGAAATGCTCCAGCAACTTTTCAACGTCTTGTTAAAGGGTACCTATCATGGAATTTTGAAAATTACCTTTCATGTAGTGTGTAACATAGATCTAAGTGAACGAAAACATCCTGCAAAGTTTTAAATATGAAAGTTCACCTTATACAAAGTTATTATCTCTCAAAAGTAAGAGTCGACTCTGAGTCGTTGATATGAATCGATAGACGAACGATGCACTTTCGTACGTCACTTGTCCAAGTTATTTGAATAAGATACGCCCACTCATTGCATTAGGAGACACCAGGGAAAACATCATGTCGACGAGACGCTGCTGTGTTTTGAAGTGCGACGCAAAAGCAAACTTATTTCATCTGCCCAGTAAGGAGCATTTGAAGACAGTGGCTACAGTTCATAACTATACCACAGAAGTATTATAGCCCGAACTCGTTCTGTGTTCGCGTCATTTTGAAGATGATTGCTTCACAAACCTAAATGCTATAAAGTATGAATTTGCGAGCCGGCTGATACTGAAGGAGGGAGGTTCAGTACCGAGTTTATTTGGATCAGCTTCCTTCTCCGAATCACAATCTGTAAGTAGGCTGTTGCTTTTATGTTTGTATCATGTTCTATAATTATTTTGTGTGTTGTGTACGCACAGGCACAGCGCAGCTTCTAGCAGCTAACTTAGGTCTTCAATGTCAATTGTATTGAAATATGTGAAGTGTTTGTCGTTGTTAATGGAGTTGTCACAAGGCTCTCGAGTGTCACGCATCACGCATTGAGCGTGACAGTCACTCATTTCGGTCTTTTGTCACGCTCTCCGGCCACACATTGTATTTCTCACGCTGATAAACTATTTGTAATATATTTAATATGCCGCAGTGCCCAAAACTCACTCACTGTGGAACCGGCAGGATTCAAGCGCGTCTCCTCCAGTGTTGCCAGGTCTGTATGCCTGCACTGTTTCCGCGGGTTGTTTGTGTAGTGCACGCTGGTTGACGCGATTGTTTTATCCACTGGAACATGATTGTTATTGAGGAAACACCCGGGAACGCTATTTGAATATTTTTGGCCGTGATTGGGTTAGTTTGATGAGCAATTGGGCTGGTTTTGTTGTGCAGACCTGGCAACCCTGGTCTCCTCTGGTGTTGTTCGTCTGGTGTTGTTAGCCAATCAGAAAATAGCACTGTTGTATCTGGGTAAGATCTAGCGCAACAACCAATGACACCCCGTCGGCTGGGTGTCTAACATATCACCACAGATTAGCGTCACGCAAAGGCGGGGTTTGGAAAAATGACTCGCTAAACGATTCATATGGGAGTCGGTGAGCAAATCAGGTAAAAATAAATGCATATTATAAGACAACAAAAGTGTTTTTTGTCATTGCATGCTTGTAAAACTCTTGTTGGGGACTCCCAGAACAATATTAGGAACATTTTAAATGCCATAATAGGTACCCTTTAACATCGTCCTACATGGTGTGTCAGATTGTAATGCGTATCTTGACGATCTGGTGTTGTATTCACGAAGTTGGTCAGAACACCTCAGCCTGTTAAGAACAGTATTCGAGCGACTCGCTAAGGCAAACTTGACACTTAACTTAGCAAAATGTGCGTTTGGCAAGGCAACCGTTACGTACCTAGGTAAGGAGGTTGGTCAAGGTCAAGTGAGACCCGTGGAAGCAAAAGTGACTGCCATCGTTGAATTTCCAATTCCTACTACTCGTAGAGAGTTGCGGAGGTTCCTAGGAATGGCAGGTTACTACCGGGGTTTCTGTAAGAATTTCTCGCCCGTTGTGAGTCCTCTTACTTCATTGCTTAGTCCATCTAATGCTTATGAGTGGTCAATTGAGTGTCAAAATGCTTTCGATTCAGTTAAAACTTTGATGTGCAATTCTCCTGTCTTAATGGCACCTAACTGTGACCAGCCGTTTAAGTTAGAGGTTGACGCAAGTAATGTGGGTGCTGGGGGTGTTCTTATTCAAGAAGATGCAAATGGTATTGATCATCATATCAGTTACTATTCTCGCAAGTTTAACAAACATCAAGTTAACTATGCTACTATCGAGAAAGAAGCTCTTGCTTTGCTGCTTTCGCTACAGCACTTTGAAGTGTATCTCGGTTCTAGCAGTCTTCCGATTATAGTGTATACAGATCACAATCCACTAGTTTTCCTGACCCGCATGTGTAATCACAACCAACGATTAATGCGTTGGGCTCTTATTGCACAAAACTACAACCTGGAGATCCGACACAAAAAGGGATCAGAGAATGTGTTGGCCGACGCTCTGTCGAGAGTTTAATTTTTTTTTATGGTAGAGATTTGTTCACAAAAAACGAGTTTGTTCTTAAGTGTGGGAGTGTTACGTTCGCAGATATTCTGTGGGCGTTTGTGCTGGTTTTCTGCTTGCGCTCCCGTTTTGATTTCCGATCCTTTTGCTGCCATTGTGATTTTTGTTTTTGTTTGGGACTCGTTTGATTTGTTAATTTGCTTATGCTAGCTGTGTTTCTTAAGTTTGTTTTTGTTACTTTGTTTGATTACTTTGGATGACGTTTTGTTTCAACTTGTGTAGAGCTTGCGCTCTTGAATTACCCTTTGCTCCAAGGAACGGGGATAGGGAAGATGTCGTACGACTTCCATTGTGCAAACATCTAGATTAACCTTTGTATAGAAACACCAGGTAAGAGGTGAACGCCACCCTTGTATGTTTTGTTTTTGTGAGCTAGAGTAGGGAAGAACATGGCGCTCTGTGCTGAAGAAACAATTCTTTTCTTTCCTTTTATTTAGCTAGGTAAGAGGGTTGAATTTAGTTAGAATTGTTTTCTTTTGTTTCTTTCTTTATTTTGGCGTCACTTTAGTCCCCTTTTTCCTTAAGGGTAAATTGTTGCTTACTTTCATTTTATTCATTACTTATTCTTGTTTTCTCTTTATACAATTGTTTACATTGCTGGAGGCTTTTAGCTTCCTTATTTTTGGTGCACTCATTTTATTATTAATTTGTTTTTCCTTATATATATATATTTTTTTTATAATAAAAATCATTATTTTCATTGGCAGTTCGGTTTCGCTTATCCTTTCTTGACACACACTATCATTTCCACAAGTTTATAAGGTTTTCTTTAATGTTAGTCCTCTAGCCCCCTAGACCAGTTTAGAGGAGTCGTAACAATCTACTTTGAGTCTGCCCGAGGATTATCTGACACTTCTACTTCTAGTTTATTCTGAGAACTGTTTACACTAATAAATACCTTTTGCACTCGCATCTGAATCCTTGTTTATTTCCAACGCCTTGTGACAAACACATTAGAATAAAACAATGCGCACAATTTAATAAAAGAATACCTTAAAAAAAAGATTACATTAATTACTAAGTTTGGCATACGAAACAGAAAGTGTCATTCTAGACAACTTTTTTCTCAAAAGAAAACTGAATACCTTGAAGTTTCTGAAATCACTTAAAGTGCAAAGCACATGGGTTAAACAAGTTTCAGTTAGCAGGTTTATCCTGAAAAATGGTTGACTTCACTTGATCCACATTTGTCCAACAAACTCTTTGCTTCAGCTGGGCCTGGCACACTTACTCGTCAAACCAACTTTCCATCTCACCTTCCTGACCTTCAAGCAAATTGGCTGCTTCAACAAGCAAATCTTCCACTTCAGGTTCACCTTCAGCTTTGCTATCATGCTTCTCCTTGTTGACTGCAATCACAACACTCTTCTGCATCTTGAAAGAAAACATCCCCATTTTCAGTAGATACTCCTCCACATTCTGCGCATCCAAAAGCAAGTGTCCCAGTCCCTCTTCCTGGAAATGATTCTTTAAAACGGTATTGGACAGTTTCAACTCATCTTCCCCAAGCTCCCCTGACACAGAGATTTTTGCTGTGGCCGTTGGCTGAAAACTGACAATTTTTTGCAGCAGCCCACATTTAATACAACGATTAAACTTCGCTTTTGCATCAATGTCAGCCTGCCAAGCATGGCACTTGACACAGCAGTGACGGACACTGACTGGTGAGATCAATGGTGTCGAGGTCAGTGTTGTAACTTCTCCATCGACAGTGAATGAAAAATCTATGGCCAGATCAGAAAGAGCTGGCACCGCTTTCATTTGTGTAGATCGGGTGTAGTGTTGTTTTTGGCGGCCTGTTTTAATTTTAGTTTTAGTCTAGTCTTTGTGTCAAGCTGTCATTTTAGTTTTTATTAGTTTGTCACGTTCATACTCTTTTTAGTCTAGTCTAGTTTTAGTCGACGAAAACTGATGACATTTTAGTCTAGTTTTAGTCGACGAAAACTGATGACATTTTGGTCTAGTTTTAGTCGACGAAAGACATAGTCTAGTTTTAGTCCATGAAAATTGTATTTTAGTCTCATTTTAGTAATGCAATTCTATTTAACCCAGTCAATATGTATACCTAGTAGTAGACGAAACCAACATTTTCTTTTAGCCAAACCCATTTCAAAAAATCTTATCTTATTATTGTTAGTCTATCTTATTATATTATTGTTACCTTATAGACTCAAGAATGCTATTCCAGACACAGAAGACGCTCTGATATGAATTTAGAACATATTTATTTTACCAACCAAAAATGTTGCCTTCACACGATGACATTAAAGTTTTTCCAAATGTCATTTCTTCTTTTTCTCCCAAAGACGAATCCCTTTCTCTGTGTCAGACTTAACTGCGTTTGTTGTCGTTTATGCTAACGCCTGTTTCACACATAGCCTACTCCGTTTGCGGTGTGTATTTTTTCCCGCACCCGTGTTAGGTTAGAGCGCTCACACCGCACGCGGGAGCGGTGCGTGCATAATAGCAGAGCAGAGATCTACACAGTAGCCTACCTCAACAACGCGACATAACGGATGTAGGCTAGAAATATTGATTTGAAATAAAAAATAGAGAATAAATGTTGTGATTGTGGTATTACAGCCGTAGACCAGCTGCGCACTGCAAACGCAGCACATGTGAAAACACAACAGCTCGAGCTGCTCCTGCATACACACCGCACCGCATACGCACTACACACGGAGTATGTGTGAAACAGCCGTAACTCACGCAGCTGCATCTTCTAAATAATGCCGCGAGTGGGGCTTGAGGATGTGATGTCGCCTGCGTCTGCGCAGTGCGATCTGATGCAGCCCCTGAAGTGAAACACAGGAAACAGAAATGCTGCATACCGGTAATAACGCAAGTAAACGAGACGAAATAACGTTAAATAACATTTCGTCTCGTCTCGTTTTGGTCAACGAAAATGAAGAGACATTTTAGCTTAGTTTTTATTTTGTAAACCACATTTAGTCTCGTTTTTATTCGTCAACGATATTACATTATACATTTAATTATAGTCATCGTCACATGACCAGCATTTACGTTGCGTCTCGTCTCGTTTTCGTCACGTGAAAAAGGTTCGTTGACGACGATATTTCGTCATAATTTTCGTTGACGAAAGCAACACTAATCGGGTGGCCGTCACATACAGATCCCCTGCAAACTTACTAGTGGAGAGATTGGTAATTTCATATGATTTACCCTTCTCCAACGATCCCACTTGGGCCTAGCCTGGTTCTACCAGACTCTCGTACATTTCATTTGTACAGAGAGTCTGGCACCGCTCCATTGACAAGCGTTAACTTCCTTGTAGGCGGGAACTCTATTGAAGTCTAAAACTATTGGATCTGCCCAGAGTCACTCTATCTGCCATAACCAATCGCTAACGTTTGGTCGTGACATATGTCTATTCCCGAACCCCGTGGGAGGATGGCCATAAACACAAAACTAAGCAAAGATTGTTCTTGCTCCGGCTTTAACTTCTTGATATTCGGCAGCGTTGCCACGATGGACCGAATGGCTTCACTCGCATCTTTCTCCTCTGCCATTACTGAACTACAACTCAAAATAACGCACGAGTCGACATCAACGTCATCGTTCTCAGCCACTCCCTCTGTTCGCTGATTGGCCCGGTAAAAAATTGATTTCTGGAAACCTAAGTCTACAGCACAATCCCAGACGTAGTACTGAAAGAAAATGAAATTGAGCGGAAGTGCGTAGGAGGGCGGAGCCAGGCTAACTTGGGCCTCCCACAAATTCAGCTTTATAGAATCGGTGTGATCAGCTACATAACATGTTTGCATATTTCCTGGTACTCCCTTGATTTCAACACTTTCACTTGGAGAACCGACATGAACTGCTTTCACCTTGGCAGTAGCAACCTAAAACAAAACAAAAAGTCTTTATTTACTTATGCATACAAATGCGCAAAAGAAACCTCTATTACATAATCAAAAATGTTTCATTCCATGCAACAGAAAAAAAACATTTAAGATAATTTTATTCAATTAAGTACAATTTTTAGATAACTTTTTTATTAATATGAAAATATAAAATATATTTAACACATGCTGCTCTTAAAAAACTGCCACTACAGAGCAGGAAATGTCTTAATCAGTGATTAAAGAAGTTCAGTCATTCATTAATTTTGTTTTGTTCAAAACACTAATTTATAAAAAACAAAAAAAATATGCTTTACAATTAAACCACAGATCCCATACTTGATAATGTTTACACAAGTCACTCAACTTCTATGAAGGAACATGATTGTGTGACATTGACAGTCAAATAGGCCTAGCTTGTTTTCTGTAAGGAAAATAACCTAAATCTCAATATGATGGCTCTATGCTATGATTTATAGAGCTAGTCATAACTTTGTAGATATTTTATTTGTTTTAAGCGATATTGTAATGACCAATTCAACAAAAACTGAACAACCTCTTAAATATGCCAATTGTTCTAAAAATTTATTTTAGAGCAGTGATTCCCAAACTTGTCCTGGTGCACCCCCAACACTGCACGTGTTCTTTGCCTCCCTAATCAAACACCTGATTCAACTCATCAGCTCATTAACCCATGTAATTATGAGCGAATGAGTTGAATCAGGTGTGTTTGATTAGGGAGACAAAAAAAAAACATGCAGTGTAGGGGGTGCGCCAAGACAAGTTTGGGAATCACTGAATTAGAGCATATAAAATGTTAATATGCGGTTTAATACTTTGCTTATACAAAGACATTTTATTTCAACATATTCCAGTACATTTTTATTCTTCTAAGTATAGCAATATAGTTAGGTAAAACTTAAACTAGTAAAAATAACATTTAATAATGTAATTGCCTGTAAACAACAGCACGCATTTGTGCTGTTCAGTCACACACAGAAACATTTATGAACACAATGATCAGAACTTAACCACATTAATAAAAATAGCACAAAATAAAAAAAATAGCACAAAATAAATCACTTACATTCTGCTGTGGGGCCATGTTCTTCACTTCAGTTATGGTTTTGAATTTCTGTGATGGGGATTTCATTGGGAATGACAGTTTTCCTACAACAGAAATGTCTGTATTACTACCACAGTGGATATCATATTCACTGCCATCCTTACCTATGCAAACAATCACATTAACAATCATATTACTAATCAGTAACATTACATTTTTTTTTATATTTACATAACTGAATAGATACTCACTAACTCGACGTTTGATCTGGTCCAATTTCACAGGACTCTGGTTCTTGTTTGCTTGAACGAATGATGTCCGTTTTTCCGCTGCGAACACAACTACATTGTGAAAGTCATTACGACCAACTTGAAGTTCGACATTGAAAAATTTATTTGAAGTTCGAACTGAGGTTTTTAATGGACTAACGTTGTGTACGAATCCACAAATGGACTCGTTCTCCTCACTATTTAATTTTTGGGTGTTGAATGGTAAGCCATTTTCCATGTGCGCTTCTGCTTCTGCAATTGCTAATCTTATAATTATATTAGTTTGCCTGTGACATCCAGCTTGCCCATGATAGGCTATATGCACGCATAAGTTCCGCATTTGACGCAAGGATGCTCTTCCGTTTCCGGTTGGGGAGATTAAAGCGGAGGAAAACCGAGGAAAACGGGATTATGGCAGAGTCTTCAAAATGTACTGTCCTCCCGTCTTTGAAACGAAACTTTCATATGTTTAGATGTAATTTTATATATAGTTATGTTTATTTAAAGGTGCTCTATGTAACAATTAGCGGCCTCTAGCGGTGATGTTTCAGATTGCAACCAATTTTTATAAGAGCGCTCGTGCTCGTACTCATAGACAATACAGTCTATTACGCAAATATCTCGGGGAATACTAAGCGGATTCGGGGAGCACCGAGCTCGTTGGGACCATCTAGTCGAGCTGAAAAGAACCATATAAGTTTCATGGTTTTTGGTGGTGTTTTCGCGGAGATATTAGCAGAAAACCATCGGGCGCGCTGCAAAATTGCGGACGCCGGTGATGTCACGATCTCAGAAGAAATCGCTCGTATCTCTAGAACGCAAAGACCCAGAGAGCTCAAATTCGGGCGAGGAGGTCCCAGGGGGACCCTTGCACGAACGCTAGAGTGGCGGGCCTCGGGGATGCCCCCTACCGGATCGCCGTTCGCTGGGACCCCCGATTTCGAACGGCTATAACTCGGGGAGCCGGGCGAGTTGGACCTCGGGGGTGGGCTCGTTCGAAAGACCCCGTCCAGCACTACGAACGATTCGAGTCTTGGGAATATTGATCAAAGATTGACCGAGATATAAGCCGAAAAACGTGCGCCTTTAACCAGGACGTAACTCCCTGACCGTCTACAATAGACTGTATATAAGGAGAGGGGCTCGGGAGCGCGCATGCACGTCACATCCGTTGGATTTCGCGGTAAATCCGACCCGGAGACTTCCACATATAAATATGAATATTGGCCTTCAGAGGTAATAGCAAAACTCGACAAGTGGATCATTGTAATGTGTGATTACAACCCCTTCACACACAGGCAATAAAAAAAGGATTCATTTTAGTAGAAAAGTTCCACATAGCACCTTTAACTTAAAAATGTTATGGACAGCAGCTTTAATGACAAAATAAAACAAATACAAAGTCCCTCACGGTCACTGCCACCACACATAATAAAACAAAACATCAAATAAAATTCAGGCCTGTCCTCTCTCGATCTTCACCGTCGTCGCTCCTCCTTTTATGCTTCCGCTCCGCCGTGAGAGATGCGAGAGTGGCCTCACTCACGCCGGTCTATCACGTCCCTCGGCCTCGATCGTCCTGCTCGCCTACACTGGTATATCAGACTTTTGACAAATCCAGTCGGTAAGACAGCGATAACATATTTTTTAGACATGAAGGCTTTGAGTGTTGTTCTTTGCTTGGGTTTTAACGAAAAGGAACATTTTAAATTGCTTAAAACAGACGCGATAGCTGATTCGAACGAGTGATGTTTGACGACAGCATCCATCTTTGTTATGTATCTGCTTCAAAATCCCAGCGCTGTCGTCATCGTGTAAAGCCCGCCCCAATGTTTCTGATTGGTGCCGCGATTTCGGCGGATTGGAAATGGACTTCAATGAGCTCTTTGCCAGACTAACTTTCAGAGCAAGTCTAAATTTGCCGGAAGTTGTCTGGGTTTTCCCAGGCTAACTTGATGAAACACTGATAAGATTTTGAAAACATTATTTTAATGTAAAAATGTTAGATAGTGTTGCTTTAAGACAGGACAAGCCTTTAATTATTGTTATTACATGGCTTGGTAGAATTCCAATGTAGAATGCGGTGTGTTATTTCTTGATAACAGACGCTGCTTAGTATAACAGACCGTTGCCATGGACGCAGTTCAGAGACGGAACAGACTATTTTCTTTAGCGGAAGCAATACAATCGTTTTTAAATCAATGAACTCCTTTTTAAGTCAATATTTTGAGTCAAATTATTGATTTATTTGGTAGGTACCCAGATAGCCACTGGACGCTGAATCGGAACAGGGCCGCAACCGCAAAACGATAGAGCCGGGTCTGGCCCGCATCCGCCTCACAGACTCGTTCCTGAGTCCAAACGCACATCGGGACGAAGCCGTTTCTGGTCTGTTTTTAGGGGTTGTTGCGGATATGTGCCAGCGCGGATCCAGCACCGCCTGATCATCCCGTTACAGAGGCGTAACGGGTGCGTGAAACGATTCCGCCTACCGGAGCTGTGTCGGGTGTGTTACCAGAGAGCTGCACGGGTCCGATTTTGTAAACCCGCAGTGCTTAAAACCGCATCCGACCCATTTTCCGACAGCAGCACTAATTACCCGACCCGACCCGACCCGCCCCGCTTAAAATAGAACCGAGACCCGACCCGCACCCGAAATAAAATCAGTTTAGCCAATCACATTATAGACACACTTTTTTCAAAATTTTATTGCCTTTGGCGGCTTGCCTTAAGACAAGGACAACAGCCGAAGCTGTCAAAAAGCCGATAGCCTATACAGAACATGGCTAACGTTACCACAAAACAATGCCACAGCCCATATACAACCACAGACAGCAATTATCGACTGGCAAAGTTTGTACAGAAATGTAGGATGTTTCCAATCCTCACCGACCTTGTCATAAAACTCGTTTAAATGATCATACGACGCCTCCTCGCTCGCTGCTTTGTCGACTACATGCTGCTTTTTGTTTTGATGACGCATGCGGCGGTGCGTGCTGAAGGATTACAAATTTATTAAATGTTTTATTTAGGTTTCCAATACCAAAGTATTTAAACTGAGAAAGTTCTGTAAATTGAATTTAGCATTCAGCTGTTGAGAAAGTTCTGTAAATTGAATTTAGCATTCAGCTGTTGAACACGAAACTGTCTTATTCTGTGTCTCTATTAACAGCTGTCAGACGGGTTTTCTTTCTATTGTAAGTTAAATGAAACATGCTAGTGAAACTCTTGGAGACTCTCGCGAGCTTTTGTCTTAGCAAGAGAGAGTCCTGCCATTCCTGTTCTGGAGTCTCAGGGTTTAAATAGGGTTTCCTCTCCCTTTTAATACAAGTGCCTAGACCTGTATACGAGTTTCCACCATCACAATGAAATCCCTCCCTCTTATAATGTATATATATTACAATGTTTGACTCAAGAGGTCAGACGATGTTGGTATGACTGCAGCGACAAGAAATAAAACAACTTCTGCTTGGAAAACTACCTCTCGTTCTCCTGGTCTGCTCTTCTGACTTTTCTACACTTGAAGAAAAAGTTCACAACAGTGCGACCTGGTGGCTGATGTTGCCAGATTGGGTGTTTTTTTCGCTACATATTAAGGCCTGTTACTGTGTGTTTTAGCCGGGTTTTTGCCTGGAAGGCTCTATAAATCTATAAACCCGAACGAAGTTAAACTGAGCGTGCGTTCACAGACACCAGAATGAACGCGTTCACAGTAACGTTCATCAGGCAGTAATTCAGTACGTTCAGTTCACGTTCGCCCAAAATATGAACGAGTTTGTTGATTGAATGCGTTCAGGCACAACACTGAGCGCTACATACACCGCCCTGTGCATTACGCTACTTAACAAGGTATAAACAGCCTTACAATAGTTTTGAAGATGTGTTCCTAAAAATATGCATTTATTTTTACATTTGCACGTGACTGTTTTGAACCCTTGTTTAGACCCGCGTTTCCCCGTGTCCGACCCGACCTGCATCCGTATCCGACACAGTTGGATATTTTTCACCCGTTTGAGCAAAATTTGCTGGTCACCCGTCGGGTACCCGAGCCCTGCAGGACTCTGTGTGTTACGATTCTGCTTAAATCACCACTAGATTGTCTTTTTCCTTATTTTCGGCATTTTTGTCAGTTAGGGTATAATAACCTATTTTAACTAACCTAACTAACATTACACTACAAGGCCTTGGCTATAAATAAAAAGCTTGACTTGCCTTGATAAAGGCTAGTTGGAGCAATGCGTAGGCCTGTAAGCTATAGCTGAAATAAATCGTTTGAATGATTAAAACGCATACTACTAAAACAACGTGAACAAAGTTAACAAACACAGAATTCAGACCACGATTTAATTATAAAAAATGAACAACAAAGTAATGAACAAAGTCAACAATTAACAAAGAACACAGTCAACAACAAACACAGAATTAATGGATTAAAAAACGCACAGGCTATTAACAAAAAAAAAAAAAAAAAAAAAACATGCACTTAAACAAAATCAATATGTGGGTGCTGTGGCAGCTGTTGCTGTTGCTGTTGCTGCTCCTGAGCGCCAGTCTCTCCTGGCGCCCTCCGCTCCTGTCCGCCGAAAGGGCAAACCATCTAATTGCGTGCCTCCATATTTCTGCTTCTGTGGCAGTGGCTGTCAGTGCACTGCACCTGGAAAACAGCATTACTGATTAGCAGTGTTGTGCACGGTGTTGGGAGTAACGCTACAAAAGTAATACATTATAGTATCATATTACTTTTGGCATTAGCCTACTAATCAATTTTCAGTAATATTTTACTCGTTACATGTTCAGTAATGCTTGCGTTACAACAGACTTTTAGTTTTAATTGTAAAACAAACAAAAAAAACAGCAAGACCGCGAGACATTAACGAATGAAAAATGCACGGCTACCTGTTCGTGCAGTCAATAGCCGTGTGTAGTGTCTAAGTTTGTAAATAAAGACTAAATGGCAGCGTCTGATATATTTGCGCTGGCCAGTGGAAGCGGCTAATGGGTGAAGATGGCATGAAGAAGACCACATTCGCGAGATCGACATATATGCGCATTAGGCTATTCGTTCTGTGTTTTCTTTCTAAACAGTTAGGCTATGTTTAGGTGGTATTTTTCATGTTTTCATCACGCAATCATGTTTTTGATGCGGTGGTGACGCGTTCATGTAACATGTAAGGGTAATTAAAGCACCTAAAAGCTGATGAAAAAGCAATGATAATGAATACGTCAAATATAGCAAGGAGACATTTTAATTGTTTATTAATAAAGATGAAGTTGACGATGCTGACTCGCGATCTTCGCAGTTAGGGTTAGTGAATGCGCCAGAGAGAAATGCACACAGATAAGCAGAGAGCACTCTGTTTTCTTTTGTTTTGAATTGTTCTGTTTACAAGTAGACATTTCAATATAGATATATATTTTTTCAGGTCTGTGAAGTAAGCTATAGGCTACTTATACGGATTCGGTTCATTTATGAGACGCGCTAGTTCACAAGTCTGCGCCTCTGTGTCGTGAATCTATAATTGTCTGCTATATTTACTTCTTTAAAATCCAGGCAATTGGTGTATTAAACATTGGTTAAATTTAAGATACAATTAATTCCTTTAATAAATTCCCTTTAAAGAAAGGCTTTGTGTCTTCTGTTTGAGATCTGTGAAAGTTTTAAATGAGTCTTTTAGTGCCGCTTCAGAGCGCTCACGTCCGTAACGGAGAACTGTCACGTCTGTAACATTGTTTTTTTTCCTCAAATGCAAACACAAAAAAGAAAATAAAATGAATATTTTATGTTCTGTGGAGAGCCAACCCTTCTTCATCCGATTTGCGCAGTGTAATTCACAGAATTACAATAACAAAAATCGTTGCCTCCTAAAAGTTAAAGATTTTTTTGTCACGCATGACTGTCTATTTCCCTAATATTAAATATAAAACGCATGTGTATACTGATATTTTTTAGAATTTCCTTTCAGGGAGGAGCCTATGGACAAACAGACGTTTCAATATTTTGGTATTAATGCATTTTCTGAGAATTTATATTTCAAGTTTTGACTGCAAATGACATGTCCATAACGCTAGAATTCCCAAATTTAAAATAATTTATCCTCAACTAGTTTTTTGGTGTAAGTCTACGTATTTTATAATGTTAAGTTAACTTTAAATAATACTAATAGTAATTTAAAGATGTGGTAGCATTGGATCTGGACAGGAAGGATACCGCGAGTTGGAAGGGGTGTGTCGCGATTCTGCAGGTTCGTGGATCTGACTGTCGCGATTTCGGTTTCATATCGCATATCGTTACAGCCCCAACGTTAAGTTCTACTTCTGGTAGTTATTTTGGTGAAAGTAACACAAACGTAATACAGGAGTAATGTAACGCATTACAATTCTGAGACAGTAATTTTTTTTTATGATTAACATTTTATTGATTTTTCAGAACATTTAAACACACACATTCCTTCCGAAAAATGAAACAATACTCATACAACAAAATAGAATGGAAGGAGGACATAGCACAACCATAGACAAAACCTAAATACACATAGAAAATAATAGAGAAAAAATATAAAAATAATAAAAATAAAATAAATTAAAATAAAGCAGTGATGCACCTAGCCCTTGAGTTACAGCCTTGCCTAAATGTATGTACTGTATTCTATCAAAATGTATCCATCAATCATGTTTCCTAGTTAAATGCTATGTTTTTGAGCTGGAACGCTGCTAAACCTTCAAAGTGTATGAATGAAACTTCCCCCATTTCAAGTTGTACTCCTCCACTTTATCAAGCAACCTATAGGACAGATGTTCAAGGGCAGCCAGCTGACCCAGAGCGGCGTACCACAAATCCAGTGCTGGTGCAGAGGGGGCTTTCCATTCTTTGACCAAAAGTTTCCGGCCTAGCATGAGGACAGTTTGGATCCAGTTAGAGAGTGGAGGGGCCAGGTCACTTAATGCAGAGGGGTCCCCCAAAATAAACAGACTAGGGGTGAATGGGATATTCTGTTCAACAATTTTCTCTACAATTGTATGCAGGGAAGACCAAAATGCCTGAATTTTTGGGCAACTCCAGAGCATGTGAACAAGGGTACCATTTTTATCCCGACACCTCCAGCATTCTGAGTTATCAACCAAACCAACCTTATGCAGCCTGGATGGTGTCCAATAGATTCTATTCAGTATTTTGAATTGGATAAGTCGCGTTCGCAGTTCCCTTGACATTTTTTTCCCATTGCTAAGAATTCTGCCCCATTCTGCATCTGTAAATGACACCTTTAAATCAGTTTCCCATGTCATTTTAAGGGACAAAATATTAGAGTCCGAGGCCGTAAGGATCATAGCGTAGTAGGCGGAGGCTTCATGGCCACGCCCATGGATTGTTAGAACCTTCTCCAACATGTCACCGCTCGGTGGGACTACTGAAGGGGAGCCGAAGACCTGCACCAGTAGGTGTCTTAACTGAAAATACTTCCACTGTTGATTACGTGGTAAGTCAAATTCCTGACTAAGTGCCTCAAAAGACTTTAATGTCCCATCCTGGTACAAGTCACCGAGCACCCTAATCCCTTTTTGCAACCAAAGCTTCCAAAGGAAGGGAGATTTGTTTATACAGAGCTTGGGATTTAGCCAGATCCCGGCAGCCTGGTGCAGATACGGATCAAATTTAAGAATCTTAGCTACTCTCTTCCAGACCCACTGAATATGAGACAAAATGGGATGTGACTGATACTGTTGGGCTAATTTAGCTGTGATGTATGCAATGGGTGTGAGAGGGGAGGACACCGCGCTTTCGAGGTGGAACCACGGAGGGGCTCTCTCCGGGGGTAAAGACCACTGTGCCATATGCCTAATGGTAAACGCATAATGGTAAAAAAGCAAGTTGGGCACACCTAATCCTCCTTTGTCCACTGGCCTCTGCAGCTTTCGCAGGTTCATCCTGGGGCGTTTATTATTCCATAAAAATTTATTACAAAGTTGATCAAATTGTTTGAAATAGCGCAAAGGAATTCGGACTGGCATAGCCTGTAGTAAGTAGTTGAATTTTGGAGCACAAATCATTTTAATGATGTTTGCCTTCCCCCACATAGAGAGATACAATGGAGACCACCGCTCTAAGTCAGCCCGCAGTTTGTCCAGTAGGGGGTCAAAGTTTGTTTTAATCAGATCCGTCAATATGGGGGGGAATGTTAAACCAAGATATTTAATGCCTTTCTTAGGCCAGGCAAAAGTGCCTGACTGGAAGAGGGATTTGGGACAATATGGAGTGAGAGGAAGAGCCTCAGATTTTGTCCAGTTGACTTTATAGCCCGAAATGGATGAGAACTTGTCAATAATTTTGAATAGTGATGCAAGAGATTGTTCGGGATCTGTAACAAACAAAAGGATATCATCTGCATACATCATCAATTTATGACATTTTTCACCGATTTGTAAGCCTGGAAATGCAGATTCTTTACGTATAGCAACCGCAAGCGGTTCAAGCGCAACTGCACAAAGTAGAGGAGAGAGAGGGTCTCCCTGCCTCGTGCCTCTTTCCAGTTCAAATGGGAGGGAGATGATACCGTTAGTAAGCACTGACGCTGATGGATGAGTATATATGAGCCTAATCCAAGCTATGAACTTTTTGCCGAAACCAAAATATTCAAGGGTGGAGAGCAAATAATGCCACTCCACCCTGTCAAACGCCTTTTCGGCGTCCAGCGAGATAGCAGCCATGGGAGAGGCATTATCCTGAGTGGCCCACATAATATCAAGAAGTCTTCTGATGTTGTCAGCAGAGGAACGCGAACGTATAAAGCCGACCTGGTCAGGATGGATCAAGGAGGTTATTACCTTGTCCAGACGGTTAGCTACAATTTTAGATAGTATTTTACTGTCACAGGAGGTCAAACTAATGGGTCTAAAATTCTTACAGTCTAGAGGGTCTTTTCCTTCCTTCAAGATAAGGGTGATAATGGCCTCGGATAATGAGGGAGGGAGTTTACCCTTCTCGAAAGCTTCATTATAGGTGTCTAAGAGTAATGGTGCAAGTTCCTCAGCATAAGCTTTATAAAACTCGGCCGTAAAGCCATCTAAACCTGGTGCTTTACTTGAAGGGAGGTGTTTAATAACATCCCTTATCTCCTCAATAGTAACAGGTGATTCAAGACGTTCGAGCTGGTCCCCTGACAACACCGGCAGATCAAGAGTTGACAGAAAAGATGTAATGTCATCCCTGTCCCCCCCTACCTCTGAAGTATAGAGTTTTACATAAAAATCTCTAAAAACTGTATTAATCTCCTTGGGATCAGTCAGGACAGACCCATTGTCCCTCCTAATAGCAGGAATAGTACTCATTGCTTCTTTTTGTTTAATGTATCTGGCAAGTAGTCTACCGGCCTTGTCACCCTCCTCAAAGTATTTCTGCCTTGCCCGAAAGAGAGAATTCTGCCCTCTGGGTCATAATTGAATTAAAATCATATTTTAGTCTAGTCAACCTGGTAAGATTTTCAGAGGACATCTTTTTTTTAAAGTTAGATTCTGCCGTTATGATCTGTTTTTCAAGCTCCTGGAGCTTAGTATTGTTTTCCTTCTTCCTGAATGACGAGTATTGAATTATGTGGCCTCTCAAAAAGGCTTTCAAAGCCTCCCATGCTACCTCTGCTGACGGAGCCGTTGGGAGATTGGTCTCTATATAGAGGTTGATTTGTGATCTAAGTGATTCCTTAAAGGTCTCGTCTAATAGAAGGCTAGAGTTTAGTCTCCATCTAGTTGACCTAGCCGGCTTATTAAAGGACAGAATATGGAGAAATATTGGACTATGGTCTGAAATAATTATATTACCAATGTCACTCGCCCCCATAGCTGATACCAGTGAATGAGACACCAAAAAAAAATCTATTCTGGAAAACGAGCTATGTGGTGAAGAGAAGAATGTGTAATCCCTCGAAGACGGGTTTTGTAACCGCCAAATGTCTACAAGACCGGATGCTTTGGACATATCTTTGAGCACTGCGTGTGCCCTAGTGGTGCGGACAGATGGAGAGCTACGATCTAATATAGGGTCCATTACCTCATTATAATCACCCCCATGATAATTGGATAGTCTCCCATATCATTTAGTTTCTTCTCAAGTAGCCCAAAAAATGCCGGATCGTCTCTATTTGGGGCGTACACATTCGCAAGTATAATACTATTTCCCTGGATCTCACAAAGCATCAACAGTATTCTCCCTTCCTCATCTGCACTCTCTTTTAAGCATTTAAATTGTAGCCGCTTGTTAACTAGAGTAGCCACTCCTCTGCTCTTGCTACTGCCACAGGCAGCCGCCACAAAGCCCACCCAATCACCCCGGAGCTTTTGAGATTCTTGTGGTAATAAGTGGGTCTCCTGCATAAATACCACATCACATTTTTTAGATCTAATGAAAGTTAATACCTTCTTCTTCTTCACTATGTTGTGGAGGCCTCTGACGTTCCAGCTCATAAGTTTCAACCCTTTTGTACTACTAGCTGAAATAATGTAAAATGAGTGTTAAACAAGTTTTGCTGTACTTTCCAAAATGACTTATTTATGAGTAACATCACTAAATAATAAGAGACAAAAAACACATTAAGTTTAAACATACAGATAACAAAAGCAACAAAAATGCATCTGTAAGGCCAGACGCAAACACTAATCTCAGTTTGGTCCGTGACTCTCTAACTTAAAGCCGCTATGACCGTGCCCCACCCACCCCGCACCTGGTGCCCTGCCCAGAATCAGGCAGTGACGACCACCCAACCTCCTACCTGCCCGACACGAGCGTAACCATTAACCTTATAATAACAAAGAGGAAGATATTTCGAACTTAGACAACGAGTTACACATTAAACAGAAGTCTGCATAAAGGAAATAACCGATTGTGTGACCCATGACACCCCTATGCATAAACCAGAAAATGGGCGAACATTGAAAGGAAAAGACTTGGGCTGCCTCACCAATAAAGCCTCACTTTACACCATGAAATTAAGCAGCGGTGTTGCCTTGCACAATAAAGTGATTTTACTAACCTCCAGGTGAGTCCTCTCTTGATTGAAACAAGAGGAAAAAAAAATAATAATAAAAAATAAATAAATAAAAAAAACACCATAAAAGAATAAAAAGTAACATGCATAATGCAGGAAGAGACCCTGAACTGGTCTACAGAAACAACATCTGAATACCCCCACAGAACGAAGATCCAACAACCCAACACTTGTCCATATAGTCCGTAAAGGATCGGTGATATTCTTTGTATGACCAGATAACAATGTCCGTTTGTAAGAAGAAGAAAAAAAAAAAAAAAAAAAAAAAAAAAAAAAATTATATATATACATATATATACACATAGAAAAAGAAAAAAAAACTATATATATACACATATATACATACACACACATATATATATATATGTATATACACATACATACACAATATCCTCCCCCTTTTTAAATATGTATACATAATTAAAAAATTTAACTATAACATATATATATTCAAAATAAATAAATAAAAATAAAATAAAAAAGAGTGCACCTGTGTTCATGCGTGTCCGAGCTAGTGATGGACCCACTGAAAGGCAATTCTACAATTTAGTGCCAATAGTTAAACCTCCTGACATTATGAGAGAGACAAAATAATAATAAACAAAAAAATAAACAAAGGATCAGAGGACCCGCCGTTAGTCCGTATAGCCAGAAACCCTCCAGAAATAATATCCACTTATGCTCCGACAAAAAAGAAGACGACGAAATGTCTGTTTGACAGTCAAAAATGGAACATTTAGTGGATTCATCTTTACCCTCATACAATCCGGGACCAAAGGAAGACCAACAGAAAAAGAATCCGCAAAGGGCTCAGCCCCCCACGATTTAAGGCTATGATCCTGTGGTGGCACGCAATACCATTACACCAAAACACCGTGACGCCGAGTTAACCAAGGGAATGAATGTAAGCCAGGGCTTTTTTATGGTCATCAAATCGGCGGGGGCCCTGCGCTGATCTCACGGTGAGCACTGCCGGGTAATCGAGAGAAAATCTCGTGCGTTTTTCATGGAGCATCTTCTTACACTCGTTGAACTTCATGCGCTTCTCATTAACCAACTTGGAATAGTCGGCGAAGACCATTATACGATGCTCCTTCCAGGTAACTTTGCCCATCTTGCGTGCAGCCTCCGCGATGCGGTTTCGGTCCTGGAATCTGAGAAATCTGGCGATGATGGGTCTTGCTGGCGAGGGATGTTCCGGACCTGAACTCTTGCGCAATCCTCCAATCCTGTGCGCTCTGTCAATTTCCAGTCCTCCGGGGAAATCGAGGTTCAGGATCTCCGGTAAGCATTTTATGAGGAATGACATGGTGTCACCGTCCTCGCTGCCCTCAGGAAACCCGATGAACCGTAAATTATTTCTACGCTCCCGATTCTCAATGTCGTCCAGTTTTTGGCGAAGGGCTTCCACCTCAGTAACTGTGGCTGGAGGGTTCGCCTGCTGCCTCTCATTAGCGTCCTCGAGGAATCCCAAACGGCTCTCGACTTGAGAAATGCGATTTGTAATTTCAGCAAGTTTGCTATCTGTAGCACTTGTTGTCACCCATATAGCCTCCAGCTTCTTGTCGTGGGCGTCTGACTTTTCCAGGATTAATGCGGTAAGTTTAGCAAACTCTTTGGCTACATTACCGGGGATGGTGCTAGCGTCCGGTTCATCAGCGTCGGGCTCGTCATGAGGCTGCGGTTTCTTTTGGTTAGCTTGGCTAGCGTTAGCCACTTCGTTAGCCTTCGTTCCACCCGAGCCAGTTCTTGGAGGATTAGTGGTACTTCTGGTATTGTTTGGCATTATTGTCATATAACTTTGACTTTTAATATGTTAACTCACATGAAGTTTGGACTCTTTGTCAAGTTTTAAAGTTAATATCATGCTGGGATGGGCGCAGCTATTCCTCACGCAGCCATTCTCGTCAACCACGTCACGTGACCTGAGACAGTAATATTGTAAGGTAATGAATTACTTTTAAATAAGTTTGGAAGTAACTTGCACAATGGTTACTTCCAAACTGTTATTTATTACTTGTTACTGTTATTTAAAAGTAATTCAGTACCTTACAATATTACTGTGTCAGAATTGTAATGCGTTATATTATGTTATATTACGAAATGAAATGGTCCAAAATGAGAGGTGCCCAAAATCCTGGTCTTTTATTATGAAAGATTATGAATGTACATTTCACAGAAACCAGCGCTGGGGAGAAGGGTCTCGCCCCAATATCCTTTGTCCATGGTTTATATAGTGAAAATCCAAGGGGAGTAAAACAGATCTTAACCAATAGAACCATACATTACATAATTGGATATCATATAGACTTTATATAACAACGTCCTTATATGGTAATATCTCTAAAACCTCCACACAAACTTGTGGGTCCAAAAGGCTCTCAATGTATGACAAGAACAGAGAGAGAATAGAGCAGGGAGGGGTGAAAGACTCACTCCTCTACTAATGAATACCAGATGTTTAACTTACATACATACAACGGAATTTGCAATGTGGCAAGCAGATATATGGACCATAGAATCTTTCTTGTGTTATAGACTTATGCTGAGGGAGAAGAATATTTCTAACACATTACTCCTGTATTACGTTTGTAATGCGTCTCGTAAATGAACCGAAACTCAGCGTATAAGGTAGCATTCACGGACCTGAACAATATATCTATATTGAAATATCTACTTGTAAACAGATCAATTCAAAAAGAAAGAAAACAGAGTGCTCTCTGCTTATTAAATGAAATGTGCATTTATCTCTGGTGCATTCATAGCCTACTGCGAAGATCGCGAGTTAGCATCGTCAACTTAATCTTGACTTTATTAATAAACAATTAAAATGTATCCTTGCTATATTTTACATATTTGAGTAATCTGTAAGACTTTTGAGTGAATAAATACTAATTCACTAAGGACACTTGAAGCAATAGCCTACTTACGGCTGAGGAGGGTCTGTGATGCCATCCTGTGGAAGGCCCTCTTCTTGTTCACACCCTTCCAATTAATTGTTCGAGAAAGGGGGCAAGAAAACAGGTATGACAGAATGTTCCATGTCACCCTCTTCAAATCCACACCCCCGACAGCAAACAGGGTATTCACCTACCGTTGCACAAGTTTTTAAACAGGTAAGCCACTTTTTTGACAGTTTTTTTTTTTTACAATTAAGACGTGGGCAATTATAAAAAATATAATTAAAAATAAAGTTTTAGTGAAAATAAATATTACTTTAGATTAATTAAATTTAGTGTAAGATGAAGTGTCTTGAGTACAATGAGAGCATATTGGGGGAATATGCTTACAAGGGCATGTTTCTGCCTATCGTTGGCAGGGTCCGCCAGCCAGGCCTCAAAGCGGTCCAGGTCTGAATCTGATTTCAGGGGGAATTGAAATTCCCCGGACCACTCAAAGGCTGCTGGTTGGAGGCCGTTATTGACCTTGGCCATGAGCAGGTTCACTGTGGTGGCGAGTTGGGCAACCTGTTGCTTTAGGTTTTCCAAAAGCAATAGGCCATGTAGCTGAGCTGCTGAAACATTGTGAAAATTGAAAAAAAAAGTGTTAATCTGGAGAAAAGACTCAGGTTATTTAAACTTTAAGGAAATAATACATTTACATTTTTTACATTTAGTCATTTAGCAGACGCTTTTATCCAAAGCGACTTACATCTGAGGACTAAACCAAACGATTCATCGTGAAGAGACAATAGCAACCCAAGAAGTGCTCAAAATACCAAGTTCAAACATTGCTCAGAGTAGCATAAACCAGACAAGTGACGATTTTTTTTTTTTTTTTTTTTTTTTTTTTTTTTGTGTGTGTGTGTGTGTGTGTGTGTGTGTGTTTTATGTTAAGTGCTCACGGAAGAGATGAGTTTTCAGTTGTCTTTTGAATGCTGTCAGGGATTCTGCATTCCGGATGTCGGTGGGCAGATCATTCCACCAGCATGGAACCGTGAATGAGAAAGTTCTGGAGAGTGATTTTGTGGCTCTTTGTGAAGGTACCACGAGCCGCCGCTCATTGACCGATCGTAGGCTTCTGGTAGGGATGTAGACTCGTAGGAGCGATTGAAAGTAGGAGGGAGCTGAACCTGTGGTCGATCTGTACACACAATGATGGTCAATAAAATCAACCCACAGCTGCACACTATATTGTATATATATATACAGTATAGGCCAAAAGTTTGGACACACCTTCAATGCGTTTCCTTTATTTTCATTTCCTTTATGTTGTAAACATTGTTAACACTTTTTTTTTTTATTTCTTACGTGTGCAAGGAATTGGCCCTGTTTCATGGCCAACTCTGAAGGTTGGCTTGAAGAGGAGGTGACCTCCAGGCTCTCCACCACCGCTGGCTAATTGAGGAAAGGTATGTAAATGTTAAAATCAGAAAACAAGAAAAAAATATGTATATATACAGGATATTTTTGTACACATGTACTTGTAAATTTGTATGAAAAAGTCACCATGTGAATAGGGGAAGCCCATATTAATGTCAAACACTGGACTCAAGTGTTGAGGTGGTGGTGGTGTTGACTGGTGCGCTGAGCTATTGATTACTAGATGACCATTGAGGGAAAATGATAACAAGAGAGGCAGATTGTTAGACAAGGACAGAAATGAACAGGACAGAACATCACCTTTGTACTTTCATTTGTATAGTAATTTTGCTACAGAGCATGATTCCTACCATTGAAGGGGTCTGACTCCCTTGTTGTGGTCTTTGCTAATCTTTAGTTAACAGTAATGACACATACACGAGGGAGTTAGCACGTTAACTTCTTTACTAGGCTGCATAGCATCAACAACAAACCCCCACGGGTCATACCAACTACACAAACTGTATAGGGGTGTAATGGTCAGAACCATTCACTGCATATACTACATCCCCCCTCTTAAGCATTCAACAAAAGTTTCGCATTCCGGTCGCCGCACACTTCTTTCCACATCTTGAGGAGTCTCATTTGAAACAGTGTCCTTGCTCAAATCATTGTCAGTGTCCACGGAACAGTCAGGTTGTGAGTCATGTTTGATTGACCTGTCAGGCCTGAGATGACGTCTGTTCCTGCGGTAGACTGTGCCCGCTGGTGTGACAACATCGTATGAACGGGGCTCTTCTCGGGCACTGACAACTGTGGCTGGTTTCCATGTATTTCTGATTCTCATATATACTCTCTGTCCCCCTTGAAGGCCGGAAGTGGGGCTGCTGTTCTATCGTACCCTCTTTTTTGCTGTGATTGAAGATGCTGCAGCGCTTCCTGGATGTGTTGAGGTATAGAAGGTTGCAGAACAGCTTTGCTGGCCGGTAAAGTAGAATGTAAGACTCTGCCCATAAGGATCTGGGCTGGGGAGTGCTTGAGACCAGTGATAGGAGTGTTGCGGAGAGTCAATAAAGCCAAGTGAGGGTCAGTGCCAGACTGAGCAGCAGCTTTCAGCATAGATTTGACAGTCTTTACGGCTCGCTCTGCCATGCCGTTGGACTGAGGGAAATTGGGGCTGGAATGTGTGATGTTGAAACCCCAGTCATGAGCAAATCGAGCCATTTCAGCACTGGCAAAGGGTACATGATCTGCAATCAGGATCTCAGGCACACCATGTCTCGCAAACACTGCTTTGAATTGTGCTATTAGTGAGGCTGACGTTTTTTCAGGCAGCTGTAAGACTTCTGGATATTTAGAAAAATAGTCCACAATCAGAAGAAATGAACGCCCTTGAAAGTCAAAAATGTCAGCAGCTATTTTCTGCCAGGGTCCCTTTGGCACTGGATGTGAGATAAGTGGCTCCTTTTGATTTTCAGGGCGACTCTCTTGACAGAAACTACAGACTTCTACCATGTGACGTACGCAGTGTTGGGGAGTAACGGAATACATGTACCGGCGTTACGTATTCAGAATACAAATTATGAGAATTTGTATTCCGTTACAGTTACAATTTAAATAGTTGGTATTTAGAATACAGTTACATTGTTGAAATCAATGGATTACATTAGGAAACTCTGTTTCACGAGTTTATTCACTCTCTAGCTAAATAAAAACAAAAAAAAGCGCGGTTTGCGTGATCAGTCACAATGGAGTCGGAAGAGGAACAGAGGGAGCTATAGAGATGGAGCCGGAACAACAGAGCCAGGGCAAGAATGCGTTTCTATCTTGGAAATTCAAACAGCATTTCACATTAAAGAAAGAGAAGGGAGAACGAAATATCTAGCCTAAATGTGCAGTGCAACCTCTGCTTGCCAGCAACCAGCTCCTTTTAGCGTCCAAAGACACAACCTGAAGAAGTATCTTAAAGTAGGCCTAAGTTATCCTTCCCGTCCAGATCCAATGCTACCACATCTTTAAATTACTATAAGAATTATTTAAAGTTAACATTATAAAATATGTAGACCTACACCAAAAAATAAATAATTTAAAATTGAGCAATTCCAGCGTTATGGACGCAACATTTGCAGTCAAAACTTGAAATAGAAATTCTTAGAAAATGCATTTAATACCAATATATTTAAAAACGTCTGTTTATATATCCATATACTCCCGTAATAAAGGAGTCCAGACATTAGAAAATATCTGTCTACAGATGCATTTTCTATTTAATATGAGGGAAATAAACATGCGTGACACAAAAACGTGACTTTAACTATACTTCTGTGAATTACACTCTGCTCAAACCAAAAGTAATATACCCACCGGACGAAGAAGGGTTGGCTCTTCACAGAACATAAAATATACATTTTATTAATTTTTTCGCGTTCGCATTTATGAGGAAAAAACAATGTTACGAACGTGACCACTCTGTAAGCGGCACTAAAAGACTGCTTTAAAACTTTCACGCAGAGACATCAAACAGAAGCACAAAGCCTTTCTTTAAAGGGAATTTCGTTTTGTATTAATTGTATCTTAATTTTAATAAATGTTTCATCAACCAATTGATTTAATAAATAAGAAGTAGGCTAAATATTTCACGACACCGAGGCGCCGGCGTGTGAACTTGAGCTTGTCTCTTATGAACCGAAACTTACCGTAAGATTATTCTTGCCTCACAGTCACAGACATGTCTACATTTAAACAGAACAATTCAAAACGAAACAAAACAGACTGCGTTCTGCTTATGTAATCCGTATGAAATGCGCATTTTTCTCTGGTGCGTTCACTAGCTTACTGCAAAGATCGCGAGTCAGCATCGTCAACTTCATCTTTGCAGGCGACAGTGACACAGACAAAAAACACTTGTTTATTAATAAACAATTAAAATATCTCCTTGCTATATTTTACATATTCATAATCAAAAGCCTACTTTTGCCGGTTCTTTGTGACAGCTTTTAGGTGCTTTATTGGCAGCGCCATCCCTACATATTACAACGTGTCACCACTGCATCACCTTTCTGCATTCCTACACTTATAAAATGCAATTCAATACGGAAGTAATCCAAGTATTCTGAATACAGTACTCAGATTGAGTAACGTAACGGAATACGTTACAAATTACATTTTGGGGCATGTATCCTGTATTCTGTAACGAAATACGTTTTAAAAGTATCCTTCCCAACACTGGACGTACGGCTTCAGTGAGTCCTGGCCAGTAGAAACATGATCTGGCGTGTGCTAGAGACCGCTGTATACCCTGATGTGCTGCATGAAGTCGTTTCAGCATTTCTTGTCGCAGTGCGCGAGGGATAATGATGCGATCATCTTTCAAGAGTAGCTCATCATCTATGCTAATAGTGTGTCTGACTGGCCAGTAAGCTTGAGCAGCCAGTGGGGCATTTTTCTTTCTGTCCGGCCATCCTCGCTCATGTAGCTGCCGAATCAGTTGAATCTCAGTATCCGACTGTGTGGCTTGTTGGATCATGTGCATGATGTTACCACCAAGTGATTCTCCATTCATTGCATAGATGACTTTCTCTTCGCTCAGGTCTAGTGTAACACGCCTCGCGGCTAGAACACAACCCCCACTCTCAAACTACGAAATATGCAGATGAGCATGAAGAAGGTGCACCGCTCTAAGATTTGGACCAGCGATCAGAAGAGACCGTGTGAACAACAAGGGGAAAGAATCAAGGACACACTTGAACTGCGTTAGAACAGGTAAGTATATTTGAGGAATTTGATAAATAAAATAAAGCAAATAAAGATTAATAGTAGGAGACAGTAAAATTTCAGAATCTCGTCACAACTCAAAAGAGGAAAAAATGAGTAATCAGAAAGACAGTAAAATTTTGCGCTCAGGACGAGTGAAAGTGTGACTTCTTTACACCTTCATCTATGTAGAGTATGTAGGAGAAACTCCTATTTAGATTCAAGCTAATAAATTTAATTCACTTCCCTTTTTTTCCTATCTATATAAGATAAAGCTAATTTGACCTATTTATAATATAATACACTGATTCTTGGGAATTTGGATAAAACAGGTTTTAATTTTGAAAATAAAAAGTTAGTTAATTTACAAAATCTGAAGGTATATCATTATAGACCAAGGTCTTGGCTGTTCAGCAATGTACCGGTGCAACCTCCTCATTTTGTATTTTTTTCATAAACTAGGAGTTTTTTCAGTTATTACTTTGTTTTTGTCAACACCGTCAGACTCAATTAAAAGCTAATTATTTTTTATTTATTTGGTCTAATATGTATTTAGAGTTTTAAAATCATTATCTGGCATTCTTAGTACACATATATGCTGTTAAATGTTGAATATTCACTTTTGTTAATTTTTTTATACTGTTTCACGTGTACTCCCTTAAAAGATCTAACATCATACAACATTTACTTTAAGCCTAAAGACAAAAAGTAATATGTTTTTATTTAACAAACATATTTTTGTATTAAAAGAGGCTATTACTTTAATAACTCAACAGCAATAAAGAAACATTGTATGCATATTTATTTTAAACAAATAAAACTCCCTCTGACGGTGGTGACTTTAGAACTGACGGTGGTGACACTAATCTGACGGTGGTGACAGTGGCCTCATTACAACATATAATTCCAAACTTTATACCACTCAAGTCAATGGCTTCTTACTTAACAACTTTATTTAACTATTTGGTCCAAAAAATAACAATCCTGAGCACTGAGATAAACGTTTGTCAAGTACAATTAAGCAATATCATTATTAAAAGTACCCCATCCCCATATCATCAAAAATTAAATCATCATAGTAAAAAATAAAGTCATTACCAGTAGGAATAATGTACAATGCATTACTGACAAAATATTAAACTGTCATCTAGTGTTCTTCTGAAAACTGGACTGTAAACTGTTGGACGTAAAGAACAGATAACAACAATTGTGAGCACTGTGGCAAACATTCAACAAGAAATATATGGGTTCAATTAGCAATAGGCTATCATTAATAAAAGTACCCCAATGAGTGAGGATATCCATGCACATCCTCACTCGACCATAATCTTCACAGCTGATAATCACTCCACCTTTCGCTTTAAACTGCGCAATGCGCAACTTCATTGTTTTTGAACTTGGAATGTTCGGAGCAACCAAGCTGGTTGTTTGGAGCTAATTTTTAGTGCAGGCGAAAATCTAAATGAACGTTAGAAAACACAATTTAATTGCTTTAAACGTGTTACGATGCAAGTTGAACTGCTATATAAAAGCAATATAGCACTCGTGTTCATGAGGATGCTCATGGATATCCTCACTATCACTCGCACTATATTGCTTAATAGTAGCATGCAGTGTAGGCCTGTATGGAAGAAATATAGGTAGAATTATGTAAATAAAAATATAAAAGAGGTTAATGACACATTACAGGTCATATTGGTATTTATTGTGATCAACAATTATATTCTAGCCTTTGTTGAGGACCATTTAGAGGTTTTTGTCACCAACATCAGACTGTATGTCACCACCGTCAGACACAAAACCTGACGGTGGTGACGTCTGACGGTGGTGACAAAAAGCTAATCTTTCACATGATATGCATGAGTTGTTCACATTAGCCATCTTGTTTACCCTCTGTTGCTAGCTACTTCAGACCTCTTCTTAAAAAGTATACATTTATGTCATAATCTAATCTAATATTTTTTATACAAAAGAGACGGTGTTGACATGTTATGGTTGTGACAGTAGCAGTGTCCAAAAATATGAACAAGTTTAAGAGAAAATAGAAAACTTAGGAGAGCTTGAGGATCTTGAAGCATGCAGTAGAGCTGAAGGTTTGAAAATGGGGTCCTCAGGAGTGTAGTTGACCTTTTAGTTGCTTGATTTTATTGATTTTTATAAATATCTGACGGTGGTGACGAATATGTGGGACACATTTTGAGCAACCATGAAATAATATGAAATATTGTTCAAAACTCACTGTTTGTAGTTTTTAATACATATTACAATGTACTCTTTCATGTGGTAAAGATATTATTCAATTCAATTATTACTTTTTAATTTTTTAATCAAGTTGAAATGATTATCTCCTATCCAAGGACAACTGATTTTGTAGGCAACCGGCCAGCATATCATTAAATGAATAAAAAAAATAAAAAATAAACCTTTAAAAGAACCTTACATATGTGCAAAGGACCCCCTGATTATAACATTGATTCTTTTTATTCATGAAAATGTTATTGATTTCCAACAGAATTAGCACTTTTCTTAGTGGGACATGTTTTTGCCAAAGTTTCAAGAATCAGTGAATAATTTAATTTTAGTAGAATAATAGAATGATTTAATTCTAACTACAGTTAAACCTAATATTAGCTATGTTTAAATATAATTCTAGCAACAACTTTTTCACCCAATTACCCTTTAAATTCACCTTTCAACTCTCGTCACCTTAGAAACAAAATAGGAACAAATGAGGAAAAAAATACAATATTCAATCAGAATAAAATAAAAATACAAATTTGAAAGACTTGAAACAATCAAAAAGGAAATAACAGCAATGGGGAAAATTTAAATAACACAAAGTCCAATTTAGTGCTCAACCGAAAGTGTCAGTTTATATCAGGTTACCAAATTTCAGCTTCAATCTGATGATTCTTCCACGAGATCCTTCTTCCGCAATTCAGGCTTAATCAATACAGAAAAGAACGTGTGCACAGTCCTACCACTCAGCTCATTTCCTTGATTCGAGACTCGGTCCTTATATGGGCATGGCTCGCCAGTTCCCGCTCACAATGGCTTCCTTTCTGATGTGCAACGGGGACAATACACGTGCGAAATCTTCGTCAAACTCGTTCAGCATCCAGGAATGTGCAACGTCCGTCTCAGCAAATGGACAAGGAAAGGAGAAATATAATAAAAGTGTCCAAAAAGAAAACAAGGAGAAGGAAAGGAAGAAAAAAAAAAACCCCAACCTTGCAAAAGACAAGGTCAAAGATACAATTAGTCATTTCTCTCAAAAATATACATTACAACATTTAATCGAAATATAAACACATTAAACATCTCTGAATTCAATTTCATTTAACTTTTAGCACATTAAATTCACATAAATGTACTGAGAGCAAGTTTCAAATGACGCGCTTAGGCCTCATCTGCTCGTATTAAATGTGCGTCACAATCGGCCATTAACTCCTAGCTCAAATACACGACAAAATGTCGTCAGAATAATACCGTAATTCCTCAAATAAAGACCGGGGCCTTTATTTACCTGAACTGCAGATGGTAGCCGGCTTTTATTTGAAGCAGGCTTTTATTAGAGGCAGGCCTTTATTTCTAATTCGCGGTCCCCGCCCGCCCGTCAGCCAAGTTTCCATGGTGACGCGTCATGCTTGGCACTGTTCACCACAGCCAAAATAGCGCTGTATGACAGATGTAGCGCTTTTATTTCTAAATATTAACAAACTTGCTTACCATGTCATCAACTATCTTCTAGTGTTGTTTTTGGCGGCCTGTTTTAATTTTAGTTTTAGTCTAGTCTTTGTGCCAAGCTGTCATTTTAGTTTTTATTAGTTTTAGTCACGTTCATACTCTTTTTAGTCTAGTCTAGTTTTAGTCGACGAAAACTGATGACATTTTAGTCTAGTTTTAGTCGACGAAAACTGATGACATTTTAGTCTAGTTTTAGTCGACGAAAGACATAGTCTAGTTTTAGTCAATGAAAATTGTATTTTAGTCTCTTTTTAGTAATGCAATTCTATTTAACCCATTCAATATGTATATCTAGTAGTAGACGAAACCTACATTTTCTTTTAGCCAAACCCATTTCAAAAAATCTTATCTTATTATTGTTAGTCTATCTTATTATATTATTGTTACCTTATAGACTCAAGAATGCTATTCCAGACACAGAAGACTCTCTGATATGAATTTAGAACATATTTATTTTACCAACCAAACATGTTGCCTACACACGATGAAATTAAAGTTTTTCCAAATGTCATTTCTTCTTTTTCTCCCAAAGACGAATCCCTTTCTCTGTGTCAGACTTAACTGCGTTTGTTGTCGTTTACGCTAACGCCTGTTTCACACATAGCCTACTCCGTTTGCGGTGTGTATTTTTTCCCGCACCCATGTTAGGTTAGAGCGCTCACACCGCACGCGGGAGCGGTGCGTGCATAACAGCAGAGCAGAGATCTACACAGTAGTCTACCTCAACAACGGGACATAATGGATGTAGGCTAGAAATATTGATTTGAAATAAAAAAATAGAGAATAAATGTTGTGATTGTGGTATTACGGCCGTAGATCAGCTGCGCACTGCAAACGCAGCACATGTGAAAACACAATAGCACGAGCTGCTCCTGCATACACACCGCACCGCATACGCACTACACACAGAGTATGTGTGAAACAACCGTAACTCACGCAGCTGCATCTTCTAAATAATGCCGCGAATGGGGCTTGAGGATGTGATGTCGCCTGCGTCTGCGCAGTGCGATCTGATGCAGCCCCTGGCCTGAAGTGGAACACAGGAAACAGAAATGCTGCATACCGGTAATAACGCAAGTAAACGAGACGAATTAACGTTAAATAACATTTCGTCTCGTCTCGTTTTGGTCAACGAAAATGAAGAGACATTTTAGCATAGTTTTTATTTTGTAAACCACATTTAGTCTCGTTTTTATTCGTCAACGATATTACATTATACATTTAATTATAGTCATCGTCACATGACCAGCATTTACGTTGCGTCTCGTCTCGTTTTCGTCACCTGAAAAAGGTTCGTTGACGACGATATTTCGTCATAATTTTCGTTGACGAAAGCAACACTACTATCTTCTATTCTGACTCTCAAATCAGTGTAAGTGAGTTTGTTTTGTCGTTTAAAACCCTTTATAATTGATCCTGATCTGTAACGTGAGATGGGCACCGCTGTTCAGAGATTCCTGTCTGTTGGATTTGTACGTTACACAGCGCGTGAATTCTTCAGTTTCTTCCGAAATGCATGAAAGTAAGTGGCCGGTGAACTGGGAGAAGAATAGAGTAAACTTTATACTTACACTGTGTATCTGATATGAATAAAACACGTCGCCAAATATATTTGAATGGATTATTGCTGCTTCCATAGACACCATTGTGTATTTTACAAACTATAAATGTATTGTTTTGCTATAAATCTTATCTATTTTAATGTCTGAAACCTAAAATAAACGTGGTTAAAAACACTGAATAGTAGTTGTGATATATGACAAGCACAGCACGCGTCCGTCTTTGAGTGTACACTAATTTTTCCCCGGCCTTAATTTGAGACCGGCCTTTATTTGTCCGCGTTGACCACGTACCCGGCCACTATCAGAGGCCCGGCGTTTATTTGAATACCGATTTTTATTTGAGGAATTACGGTATCTGTTAACTGTTCAAAGTACTTTTAGCTCTGAAACATTAATTATTTGACCCATTCATACAATATTTCTTCAAATTTTAGACAAAATATTAACTCTTATAATCTTTTACATACGAATGCATATAACACTAGCATTTAATATCTAAACACTATTTAATCGACATTTAAACAAAGAAAACTCTAGAGAACTCAATTTCTCGATTTTGAAGGTTTTCAAAGGCAAACTCCTACTTTAGGCTCGAATCCTCTGCAGCCTAACGTGCAATCAGTCACACGTTCACTCGTACTCATTCACCGATGAAACTCAATCCTCACTTTAGTTTCAAAGTCTCTCAAAAGTTACTTCTCTAATACAACTGATATGTTATTCTCGGTTCTAATTCAAATTTCTTCTCTCTTCAGAATCGCACCATCCGCTTCTCAAGATCGCGCCATCTGCTCTCCCTCTCGCAAGGAGTGTTTCATCATCTTACGTTTTGGCTCCGCCCTTTAAGGCGGGGCTCATTCTCCACTCATCAATTTAGAATAAAAATCTAAATGAATTTAAATTTATGCATTTTCTCATTTTTCCTCTTTCAAGATATTTAATAACATAACTTACATATATTCATGTTAAGTGTCAGTGTCTTTTTTTTCCTTTTCCCTTACGTCAACAATGTCTCTTTAGTAACCTGGGTTACACTAGACTCTCTGTTGTATCCGACTGAATGTATGCTCTGGACAGCGCGTCGGCGATATGCATCTGGTTGCCTGGAGTGTAAACAATGTGGATGTCATACCTTTGCAGCTGGAGCAGCATTCTTTGAAGGCGTGCTGGTGCTGCGCCTATGGGTTTGGAGAATATCGCCTCAAGTGGTTTGTGGTCAGACTGAACCCTAACAGGCACACCGTAAACATGCTGGTGGAATTTTCTCAGAGCAAACACTATGGCCAATAGCTCTTTTTCTATCTGGGCATAGTTCTTTTCAGCCGCAGATAGCGCTCTCGAAGCGTATGCAATTGGTTGCTGTTTCTGCATTAGAGCAGCCCCCAAGCCATCTTTTGAGGCATCTGCCTGCACTTCAATAGGCTGCTTTGGGTCAAAATGTCCAAGAACAGGTGCAGTTGCTATGGCTGTTCTGAGTTTTTCAAGTGCTAACTGCTGTTCAGGATGCCATTGCCAGTCTATGTCTTTTCTTAGCAACTGCCTAAGAGGTGCAGTGAGGGTGGCGTCATTGGGAATGTATTGTGACAGGTAGCGTGTCATACCTAGCAAACGCTGAAGGGCTTTTCTGTCAGTGGGAGGGGGAAATTGCAATATTGCCGAAACCTTCGATTCATCAGGCTTCACTCCCTCAGTGTTGATAACGTGGCCTAGGTAAGTCACCTCATTGACCATATACTGCAACTTGTCTTTGTTGAATTTCACATTTAGACTCAGCGCTCTGTTCATCACTTTCTCTAGGATGTCATCATGCTCCACTTTGGTGGATGCCGCTATGATCATGTCGTCAGCCACCATGAAAACACCTTCAATGTCCCCAAAGCTTTCTGAGTTCAAGCGCTGAAATACCTCACTGGCTGACTTTATACCAAAAGGCATGCGATGGAAACGGTATCTGCCCCACGGCGTGTTGAAAGCACAGAGATCTGCTGACTCCTCATCTAGTTGAATCTGCCAGTAGCCATCCTTCTCATCCAGGATGGTGAACAACTTTTTGCCAGCTAGCTTACTCCGTATGTCCTCCAGAGTGGGAATATTGTAGTGCTGGCGGAGTATGGCCTTGTTTAGGTCTCTGAGACTCTCAGTGCACCGTTTTTCTTTTCTGTAATGCAAAGACTGCTAACCCATGCAGTAGGTTTAGATACTTTGCTTATGACACCCCTTTGTTCCAGATCATCAAGTGTCTCTTTAAGTCAGTCATGAACTGCATACGGTATCTTCCTGCAGCCGTGTATTACTGGAGGAATGGAAGGGTCAGTGTGAATATGGTGCAATCCAGGAAACTGGCCCAAACCTTGAAATACTGATGCATAGCGGCTGAGGAGCTCAGTTTTTGTGGCAGGTGATGACGGTGTGAAAGCGTCTACTTTTCTTATAAGGTCTAACTGCACACATGCTCTCTCCCCAGTAGGGCTATATCTGATGCTGTAGTCACAAAGAACATCATGTCAGTTGTTTTATTTTTAGCCTGCACATGGAGTTTAACAACACCTTCTGGTTTGATGCGGGTACCTCCGTACGACACGAGCACTGTGTTTGTTTTTTGGATGTTCACAGGAACCTGAAGCTGATCAATGATTTTCTTTGGAATGACGTTTGCTTCAGCACCTGTGTCGAGTTTGAAGTTTACAACAGTGCCTGCCATACTCAGCTTTGTGTGCCAGCCTGTATCCGACGTGTTTGAGTGAACTACCGTACCCACAAATAGTGTGTCTATCCCAGATATCTCGGTATCTATATCGAGCGCGTCCATTTTGGCTTTAGATTTGCACACAAGTGCGAAGTGGTTCTTTTTGCCACATTTTTTACACACTTACACACATTGTAGGCAGGGCATTGCCTAGGCATGTGAATGCGTCCGCATTTGCCACAATGTTTTGACTGCCCTCTAGTTGGCACTGTCATTTGTTTGTGCTCTGCTGGTTTGTTGGATCTCCATTTAGGCTGCTGACCTTTTTTTGTGATGGCATGCACAAATTGTGACTCTGATGATGCTGCCATAGCTGTGGCTTGTGCCCTCGTGACTTCCTTAGCTCTGCACATGTCAATGGCTTTTGAAAGGGTTAACTCAGATATAGACAGTAATCGTTCACGAAGACCCGTGTCTGTTATGCTGAATACAATTTTGTCTCGTATCATGAGATCTTCAGTTTCCCCGAACTCGCATGTGCGTGCTTTGTTTTTTAGCTCCGAGAGAAATTTGTCAATACCTGCTTGCTCAGAGAATGAGTGGGCCCAGAACTGATGTCGTTCAAAGACGGTATTTTTTCGCGGAGCACAGTATGTTCGCAGTGCTGCGAGGACCTCTGATACTTTTTTATCTCGTGGATCCCCGTATTCGATCTCGAGCGAGTTGTAAATTTCTAGCGCCTCTTCTCCGATGCAATGCAGCAGCACAGCGATTTGTCTCGTCTCAGATTTATCAACTAGAGCTGAGGCAGTTAGATACAAATTGAATCTTTGTTCCCACTTACGCCAATTTTCAGCCAAGTTCCCAGTCAAGGACAAAGGTGGCGGCGGATGGAGCATTTCCATTCTGTCCGTCTCGTTAGCACCTAGGGCTCGCTGGGATAATCAGGCAGTGCTGCTGTGCTGTTCGTCACTGTTTACGTGCGCCGCGGCGATCTTCTGTCACTGCTTGATGTGCGCGGTGTTATTCAGTGGATTCATTATCTTCTGACACCATGTTGTGGTCTTTGCTAATCTTTAGTTAACAGTAATGACACATACACGAGGGAGTTAGCACGTTAACTTCTTTACTAGGCTGCATAGCATCAACAACAAACCCCCACGGGTCATACCAACTACACAAACTGTATAGGGGTGTAATGGTCAGAACCATTCACTGCATATACTACATTCCTCCTCACATTCCAGCTTATGTCTGTAAAGGTTTCCTGTCCTGTGTTGTCCAGAGACTCCTGACCCATGTCCACTGCGATGTCCGCTTTGTGATAAAGGGAAAACTGTGAATCAACATATTGCAGTGGTACAAATCACTGGACTGTACATTGTTGCAGTTGGCAATCAAATCAAAACTTACAGAGGGGGGCTGGAGGGAGACTAGGAAGGGTAGCGCTGATAGGGAGAGGTTGAGTTCGAGTCCGAGGCCGAGACTCTGGCTTCTTTTTGGAGTCTGCTCAGTTTCAGAGTCAGTACTGCCGTTTTCAAATCCTGGGTAACTAGTGAAGACAGAGGTCAAATTGTAATGACAAGGCAATAGCAGCATTCAATGGGCAGCCATGAACAAAGGCTTTTTTTTGTACCCTAAACCCATCCCCAGCCATAGCTTTTGCAGTAATACAACAATTATCTATAATGTACATACTGTGTCGCTTTTCTTCTCCTTTTTGCCATTGAGCCCTCATCCTCTGACTGGAGGACTGCCGTTCCATTTCTGTTGGAGTCCTTCAGCTTTGGCCTTGCCTTACTGAAGTCATCTACTATTATAAAAAAAATAAAGAAAGACAGATATGGAGATAATTAAGGATAAATGAAGTAAGGCATAACTGTTGTAGATGGAAAGACATGGAATTACCCTGTTTGCTTGTTTTTCCTGTTTGCTTGTTTATTTACCTTTTTCAAAGAGTGTTCTTATTTTGAAGATTTTCCAGCCAGGGCCTGGCATTTCATGCCTCTTTATGGCCTTTTGGGTTTTTTCCTCAGAAATGAATGTTGGCCAAAAACATTCATCACCTTTAACCCATGACCTGGGCACAACTTCTGTAATGTCCTCGTCAAGGAAAATTACTCCACAAAATGTCTTTTAGAAATAATTGTGTAAAAAATAAGATGATTAAAAAAATACATAACTGAACTGAAACTGAACTATGATTTTCAAAAATACAGTCTAGTCCTTCATATGAAACATCGGTATAACCACCATTGCCTCATTGAAAGGGACAGCTATGCATTTTTGTGTGAAAGATGACAGTTTGGAGAATTTTATCTCATGGCCTAGGTCAGCTGGTATCACAATGTTTAAAATGTCTGAATTAAAAGGATAGGTAAAAAATGTTTTAACCATCCCGTACTGTCTGTAGGCAATTGAGATATCACCGTGACAGTCAATTATATTAATTATTTGACACACATTTTTGCCCATCAGAAATGTGTTGTTTCGACATGTTATGGTCATGGTGAACCTCTCTGATATCAGTTTGTCATACTGCTGAAAGATCAAGTTTGGTACTGGTATAGGGCCTCAAGCATGTTCTTTGCACAATTTGATGGGCTGGTCACTTGTAACACCACCATTTAATCCCAAATAATCAGACAGGCATCTGATTATTTGGGCCAGGGGATTTGCGGGTTTGCGTACAAAACCCTTGAGTTTTTGCACATAATTTTCGTATGGAAAGGATGATATAACATCCAGATTGCTAAAATGTTTTGCATCCTGTGCAAGATGGGTCAACCCATGCACATTGTACACTAGCTGATCATTTCCATACAGGCGGGCAAAATGTTCCACAAAAGCATGAAGGAGGCTGTTGGCATATTCGTTGTACTTTCTGGCAAAGAAAGGGGAGATCAGCATTACCATGGCTGTCGACAGCAGCAGGAAGTTTGCATATAGATCAGGTCTTAACACCTCGCACAACACCACCGGCCCTGTGTATAAGAGAAACTGACGGAACTCCGTCGCCTTCCACCTTTCCACTTCGTTCAGTGCTCTTGGCCTTCTAGCAAATTCCGAAGGAATGTGGGGTCTTAAGCTTAGAAGATTTCTGGATATTCTGTCCATGTCTCTCCCTGGTACACGGACAGTCAGGGGACCTTTCCTCCACAGAAAGATAAGACGCCTTACCACCCCCAAGCACACCAGGTGCATGTAGTCCAGTGGGACTTGGGACACCAAACCAAAATGTACATTTGTGAAGGCATGAGGACCATGGTGATGTTCCTCATCCTCCTGCCTGGCAAATGCCTCATCAGACCGTGTTTGGCTATTCATGAGGGGGTATGTCATGCGGTGGTTGAGGTACACCCACTCTTGAATACACTTGTCACAGCCATATTAACCGTTTAAAAGCCTTTGTGACTTTCACAAAGGATTTTGCCAGTGCGTCACAGATCATCGAATGAACTTTTAAAGTAAGCCTTTTCCCCTCAAATGTAAACCCCTCCTGTAATTGTGAGAGTTCATTTGCCAAATCTGTGAGATACATTTTTGATGACTCAGGTTTCTTTATACCTGAGTACATCCCAATGACTACAGGTTCTTTCATGGGTAGTCCAACCAATCTACCTAAAATGGGCCACAACTGAAGACCTGAACTTTTAAAAAGTGGCAGGCCATCCACTGACATTTGAAGATATAAACAACATCCATCGACAAGCTTGTCTTTCCACTGGGAAAGGGTATGTTTTAATAGCCTCGTGAGACCATCCTGATCTCGCGAGCTTTCAAGGTTTCACTCGCAGATCAGTCTGGATACTTTCCGTTAAAGAAAATTTGGGAGCAGTTCACCAAACGAACGTCCAATCAGCGTTGGCTTTGAGGCGGGTTGAGGTGTGACGCAACGAGAAGCGCGACAGTTCAGTCTTAAGAACATGGCGGCTTCAGCGGATGAAATTAGCATCAGTGTGGCTATCGAGCAAGTTTTATCGGAATTACAGAGTTATTACGGAATTACAGAGCTAACGAGCCTTTACCTGCAGCAGCAAGAGTAGCCTGGCTTGTGGTTGTGTTTTCGTCGTCGCTCTCATATGCTTCGTTGATCTGATTGGTTGATTTGGCCCGTCTATCACCAACATAGGCCAATCAGCTAACCAGTATTTTCGCCCCTTACCAAAACTACTTCAACGGAAGGTTTCCAGATGGATATGCGGAGCAAATCCATCTGGCGGAGTCAGGTTAATGTTTTAACGCCTCAATAATGCCAATGTAGTGGTAAAGGCCACCGCAGAGCTCCCTAACAGAATAATCTCTTCTTGTGTTAATAACAGAAATATCTGTTCTTGTGCATCTTTTGGCAAGTCACAGTGGTGGACCGTTAATATTGCCAAGAGAGCCGAAAGTGCAATATGGGAAATACCATATGTTAATGCCCAGTTGGAAAGGCGATTTCTGAGTTTTTCTGGTTCCTTTCAGTCAGATATTTCTTCTACATCACTATCATCTTGATAATAAGATCTATCCTCTGGGTCAGACACAACAGCTGCTATTGGATCTAATCCAAGATTTTCTTCCATGATTTCATTTTCAGGTTCTGCAACATCATCTGTTGGAGACCCAATATCTCTGGGAGGAAGTGTGGCTGCAGGTGTTTCCTGGCTGATATCAATTAACCTTCTATTAAGGTCCACCCTGGCTCTTCTCCTCAACACTGAACTGGAAACATTTGTCTTGCGTCTATTCATTTTTTGGTATGTAGGTAATGTAGGTAACTATCTCAACTGTAAATTGAATAATAATAATAAAAAAAGTATGGAGTTTGAAATGGAATGAAAATCTGAGTATTATACCTTCGTCTCAACAGTTTTCATCATGTTTTCAGCATCTGGAAAAAGAAATGGAAAGTATGTTGGGTTACACTTTATTTCGATAGTCACTTTAGACATTCTACTAACTATAAGTAACTTTTCAACTACATGTCAACTAACTGTCATTAGAGTATTAGTAGGCTGTAGTAGACTGTCAGTAGACTGGTAGGTTATGGTTAGGTGTTAGGGTTCGGGTTAGGAGAACAAGTTGACTTGTAGTTGCTATGTTACTTATAGTCAGTAGAATATCTGTTGGGGGACCAACAAAATAAAGTGTTAGCAGATATTAAGCAGACAGTCTACTTATACTCTAATGACAGTTAGTTGACATGTAGCTGCAAAGTTACTTATAGTTAGTTGAATGTCTAAAGTGGACTATCGAAATAAAGTGTTACCGTATGTTATAAGTTGTTGTCTTAATTTTATTTATTATGTGACTGGAAAAGTTGTCTGGTTTATCAAAAATCAAGATTTGTTAACAAGTATAACATTTAACATCTATCTATCTATCTATCTATCTATCTATCTATCTATCTATCTATCTATCTATCTATCTATCTATCTATCTATCTATATACGGCTGACTCAGGAGACTCACTTTTGTTTACAAGAAAATGAAAGTAAAATACCAATAACAAAATTGTATTAGAATTGACCTAGGTGTGTTTGGGGTCCGTGGTATAGGCTACACGAATCATAATAGGCTAATAATTATCATAACGTATTACATATTTAGAAGATGCTTTTATCCAAAAAAGGAACAAAGCAATTCGTCAAATGTCATTCATAATGGTTAGACAATAATAATACAGGGCTAAGATTATCACAAATAAACAAGATTTGGACACATATCCAAGTGTTTGTGGGAGTGTGGAGCGCGCACTGCATGGCAGGGAGTCGCGGACGCGAACACTTGCGTTTTCCTATCAACAGTGGAAACAACTTAAAATAGCCTACTCTATCATTTCTGGTCATACAGAACATAATAATACATTATTCGCAACTATAATTTTATTTGTTTAAATTCACAATAACAAGAAAACGTTGTGCTTTTGTAAAATAAAACAATCAGGCGCGGTTTCATGATCTCCGTGAACTGGAGCGCCAGAACTGAAACAAAGTATAGCCTATAGCCTAAAGCTTGCAATGTCCACTTTAAAACGAACAAATTCGAATCGAAGGCTAATACCTTCTGATTATGTAGGCTAATCTGTATGAAAGGTGCCTTACAGCGGAGATGGAGATATTATTTTTTTAGCCAACACTGATTTAGAAAACAATAGTTTATTAATAAACAATTAAAATGCCTCGTTATTTTTTCAGACACATTTATTATCATTAGCCTATAACAAATCACCTTTCTGTAGGCTGTGGTTCCAGAGACATAAATATGTCTCGTCTCATTCAGCACTGCAGGAAAAATATCATTTCCAGGTTCTAATTTGGCCTTAGAAAACCATTAAAATCTACTTTTTTTCGTATTACAGTTTTTCTCAATTGCTAAAACACAATTTCTGAAACCTTGCTCCATTTTCTGAAAACATTAAACACAAAACCTCATCTTCAAGCACTATTTACAAAACCTCTGACTCCTCTTACAAAATCAAACACGGCTCTCAAAACAGTTTTACCTGTGTTCAAAATCAAACACTGCTCTCAAAACAGTTTTACCTGTGTTCAAAATCAAACACTGCTCTCAAAACAGTTTTACCTGTGTTCAAAATAAAACACTGCTCTCAAATCATAAACAAAGTGATCAAAATGCTATACACTATCAAGCAGTCAGTAAACAATACACCAAAAAATTTAAAACACATTATTCAAAACATATAGTTCTCAGGGAGAACTACATTTTTAATCTCAAAACAAATTTCATATTTTTTCATTGTACAGTCTACAGCAGTGCACTGTACTACAGTATACAATACTCAAAGGGACACAAATGAAAGGAGTAAACATGTGATCAATGTGCTTCTTGTCTTTGGCCTGGGTCAGTCCATGGACAAGAACATGGTCTATGACTGTTGCTCGAATTTCATCAGATATTTCCACTCTTTGTCTTCCACCTCCTCTTCTTCTTCCTCTTTCTTGACCTCCTCCTCCTCTTCTTCCTCTTTCTTGACCTCCTCTTCCTCATCTTCCTATTCCTCCTTTTCCTCCTCTTTCTTGCCCTCCTCCTCCTCTTCCTCATCTTCCTATTCCTCCTTTTCCTCTTCCTCCTCTTTTTGCCCTCCTCCTCCTCTTCTTCCTCCTCTTTCTTGCCCTCCTCCTCCTCCTCTTCCTCTTTCTTGCCCTCCTCCTCCTCGTCGCCCACTTCGCATACGCACTCGTCCTCTCACATTGTTTCTTCTATCCATTCTCAGACTTTCTCCTCCCCACCTTCAACAACCTGTTTGCTCTCTGAACTGGCTTATATTGGTTGTGTCACAACATTTGAAACAGGTTGAATCAGTTTTGAGTGGTTGTGTTCAATCAAATGACATGTGTTCTCTATTTGTATTTGATTTTTGCCACTTGTGTTTACCAGTATGGATAACATGTGCATTAGAGTGCAGAATGTGTTTTGAGAATGAGAATGTGTTCAGAGTTTTGCTGAAAAGTCTAAGTGAGATCTGCAAATTGTGTTTTACCATGTGAAATTGTTTACGGTATTGACAACTGACTAACCCTAACCCTGACAACAGACTCCACAATTAGCTAAATGAGTTCAGGCAACTGAGAACTTTGTTCAGCCAATGGATTTTAGTGTTTTAGCAATTGAGAAAAACTGTAATTTGTGAATATTTTAAATGTTTAATAAAGGGGCAAAAAGTCATAAACAAAAATCTGAAATTTAGTCGATATTTATTTTTTTTGCGCAGCATTTGTGTACAGTTAAAAAAAATGGTGTTCAACTTTGCGTTTTAAAAAAACAACCACCATTCATTTTTCAACGTTCACTTGGCGCTGTCGTGAAACGGACCTAAAACGGAGCTCAAACGGCTGTGCTGTAACGGACCTTACAGCATCACAAAATGTTGCTGTATAGTTTTTAAACACTAATAATATTGCTCAGCTTAATGACAATGCATTTATCTCATGCTCTAGATAGAAACAAATATGCAGACAACCATGTTGTTTTGAAAATGTTTATTCCACGGAGTTCTTCACACAGTTTGAGAAAAGTATTTCGGATGTGGTCCACATCAGGTAGTCTCTGTCAAAACAGTGTTGGCTCAAATCCGTTTTGCAGATATGGGCCAGAGCAGTTTTTAGCCCTTTTTTAAATCCAGTCGGCTCAGACATGTATCACAGATTCGGGCCACACCATGTAGCCTATGTGAAAACAGTATCGGCTCAGATTCATATTGCAGATCTGGACCAAATCAGTGTCAGACACAGCTAACGTCTTTCGGTTACCTATGGGAAAACTGATCTGGGCCAGGGGCCGTATTCACAAAGAATTTTAAGGCTAAAAGTAGCTCCTAACTGGCGAATTTAGGAGCAACTCCTAAAAATAATGGGCGTGTCACTCCTAACTTTAGGACTCCTAATTTTTTTTACTAAGAGTAATTCACGAAGCATTTTATCCCTAAAAGTAGCACCTAAGTCTGGGACAGCTTAAAAGAAGTCGAGAGGACTCCTAACTCAATAAGACCTATTCACAAAGGATTTTAGCGCATACCACCGCCTCTCGCAGTCGTCCGGGGTCCGCCACACAAGCAGGAACTGCATTGATCAGTGCCGAATTTCCCATTTATCATTTTTTTTTCAGCACCAACTGAGCCAGCAGCAGTAATGGTGTGTTCACACCGAACGCGAATTTAATTATTTGCGCGAGTAGATTACATACAAAGTCAATGCAAAGACGCGAATAGACGCATCATTCGCGCCGGGCGTTGCGAATGATGCAAATTGGGCGACGCATTTGCCGCGAATGTCTTGCGCGCAAGTTGAAAATTTTGAACTCGAGCCAATGTTCAAGCGTCTAACTAGACGCGTATTTAACGCTCTACTTGTGTTCGGTGTGAACACACCATAACTGATCCTGCGTTATGGGCTTTCTTTTCCGTTTTGGCGAGTTTAATCCACCGTCATTCAACTATTACATTACTTCAATAGGAGCAACATTTCCTTGCTTTAAGTAGCTAGTCTATTTAGGCTAATAGGATGTCAATTAATGTGTTAATGCAAAGTGTTAATGCAAGTGTCGTTTTATTATTAGGCAAGTGGCGGTTTTCATTAGGGTATTAGGCTACCTTGATTTAATTTAATTTAATTCACGACTTTTTTTCTCTCTCTCTGCCTTTTTAGAATTACTCTTCACTGGGGCCTGCAAAAACATGATATGCATTTCGATGACATTACTATTATTATTTTGTGTAGGACACAGACATATTTAGATGTCGTAATTCCATGATTTGTTGCATCTGTGTTATGTTCCGCATGATCGCCCTGTCATCTAACAACCAATCACCGTGATCATTGCGAGGAAGCTCGTGCATGAGAATTGACGTCTCCATAGCAACGAAGACTCACTCTTAATTTAGGAGTTGTCATTTTTCCTTACTAAGAGTAGGTCTGAAAGGCGTTGTGAATAACTTTTAAGAGAAAACCTAGCTAAAATATTTTAGTGCGATTTAGGAGTACTCCTAGTGGTAAAACAAAATTCTTTGTGAATACGGCCCCTGATCTGTAAAATGATATAAATACTGAACTGATGGCAGTTAGAATGTTTAAGCTGAAACTTATATCTGGCACGGATCTGGTTCACAATTAGAAAACGTCCCTAAGATAGAAACGGAGGCAAGGGGCTTAAAACGGATCCGGGCCAAATGTAATTGCTATCTGGGTAGCCATGTAATAAGCGGGATAATGTATAGCGAGGCGGTTGTTATACAAACCCTTCAGGCTCCGCTAGCGTCGGGCTCCTAGTCAGCCTGTCGGGGGGGTATTCGTTATAACAACTGCCTCGCTATACATTATCCCTTACTTAATGGGCTTTTGTGGACATAAAAACAATTAATGCAAGATAACGTTGTAGGGACTTTTGTCAGTTGAACCTACTTCCAAACCATCGTCCTCCCCCAGGACTCAAAATTAACACACACACACACACACACACACACACACACACACACACACACACACACACACACACACACCACACACCACACACACACACACACACACACACACACACACACACACACACACACACACACACACACACACAACACACACACACACACAACACACACACACACACACACACACACACATCAATTCATTCCACCACACACACATCCCCCAGGAATGTGGAATGTGCCACAGGAGGTGAATTTCCAAAGAGGAAAGAAACTCCTCTTTGTTTAAAGACATTTAAACAAATATATTCAATGTGTCTTATGTCAATGTGTGTTTGTCCATGTTACATTGGAATAACTGTGACTATCATTATGTATTTCACATTTAACTGCTGATTTGCAGAAGTTAACTAGGAAGGAGAAATGTATCCTGCCTTCATGCATACATATTCTGGTATATATGACCCGCTGAGAATTATGTGAACAGTAATTCCCATCGACGAAGGAAAGGAACACTGCGTGGCATATCTCTTCAGCAAATCCACCTACCACGGACTTTTAAACGCGCGCGCTCGCTCTGAAAGGAGGAACACGCGCACGTGACGCGCGGGACCGAGACACGCGCTTCTTCACCAGGCTGCACCATGTAACCCGATCTCGTGGTCTCCTCAGGAGACCCGATCCGATCGTTATACCTTTTCTTTGTAAGTCAAAGTTTTGTTTTCCATAGTCGACTCTGTTTTACTTCCACGAAGTGAAACAAACGTAGCCGAGCTACTTTCATTGGTAATGTTACTCAAAGACTTTAAACCGCCGCGCAACACGCGCGCCCAGAAACACCACGTGACGCTTACACACACAAAGGACTCCGCTCACGCACGCGGCCGGGACAGGCCTTCAGGAATGCAGCAACACAGCGAGACCCATAACTTGTGCAAGTATAATCTGTTTATAGAGCTTCTAAGAAGCATTAAGATGATGTTTCGTGTTGTAATCAGAAAAGGTGAATGTCTTAGGAGGAAGTATGCCAATGTTCTCTCTCTCTCTCTCACCCTCTCTCTCTCTCTCCCTCTCTTACTCGCTCACGCGTGTAAGTTATCCACTGCCCAAACTTTACGCATTTCTCGTTCATTGATGTTTTATTGTATTGTCTATGTCTATGTGTTTGTAAGTACATATATACATGAATATATCTCACGTACATATATCTCACGTAGTAAATATATAAGTAGACATGCCTTTATTAAATCATTATATTTACTTGACTGATGAACTTTCTCTTTGCTCATTTTCAAGTCTCTTAAGTGCCAAAGGTCTAAGTTATGCTACAAGCTTTACATATTTGTTTATAGGGCAGAAAACCCAATTCTTCTGGCCAGAGAATTGCGTTTCCTGAAATCCTATAAAGTAAGATGATATTGGGGATCCCCTCAATATTATTTTGACAATTGAGCTAATTAATTTTGCCTGCTTTGTAAGACGTGATCTGTGTAATTAACTGCAATCAACTTGTCGTTAAAATGAAAGGATTCACATGTATGCATGCAGGTAAAATGACAGATTCTCCCTTAGAGGGAGATTTATTAACATGTAAGACTGATCTTATCCAAACATGTACGAATAATTATTAATTACCAATTATTAATTATGATATGCAAATTCCCCACGGATTAGATCCGCCCAGAATCTTTACAACGTCCATACTCCTAGGATTTCAGTTTAGATTTTTTAGACTGGTGAAAGTATTCATGTAAGAAGATGTCCAAGATAAATTTGATGATCTATAGCCAGGTTTCCATCCAAGGGTTTTTTTTGTGAAAAAAGGTTTAGTTCATCAAAATGTTTACCGATATATTTGATGGAAATGCTAATTATCGATAATTTTTTGCAAATGTCGACACAATCCTTTTCCGTGTAACTTTAGCGCATAAAATCTATGTCGATACTTTAAATGTCGCAAAAACTAGTTTGGAAACACTTTTTGTAGAGAAAAAGGGCTTTAACGAAAATAAATGTGGTGTCACATGATATTTTCATCACGGGCAAGGTGCAGTCGTCACAACAAAAACCATGGCCGTTTTTTTTACTAACCCCGAAAGTTTCGCCCACTACTCTATACTCGGCGCAGGTTGCCAGCTTGTACAGGGCAATGGCAATCTACTTTCGTGTCGGAACCGGTGGTCGGTGGCAGTGACTACCTTTGCTTTGAAAAGTTGTGGACACCACACAACTTGTTTTGCTATTTGTTTATTTACTAACTGAATTTACTTGGGGATTCTTTCGTTTTGAATTGTTCTGTTTACAAGTAGACATTTCAAGCTTTCTATATATTTCTCTGTGCAAGTAGCCTACATTATACGACTAAAGGCCAGCAGCCATATCACCCTGTAGCCCAAGACTGGTTGCCCACTGAAGCTAAGCAGGGCTGAGCCTGGTTAGTACCTGGATGGGAGACCTCATGAGAAAACCAGGTTGCTGCTGGAAGAGGTGTTAGTGAGGCCAGCAGGGGGCGCTATCCCTGTGGTCTGTGTGGGTCCTAACGCCCCAGTGTAGTGACGGGGACACTATACTGTCAAAATAGCAGCGTCGTTCGGATGAGACTTTAAACCGAGGCCCTGACTCTCTGTGGTCACAAAAAATCCCAGGATGTCTTTCGAAAGAGTAGCGGTGTAACCCCGGCATCCTGGCCAAATTTGCCCAGTGGCCTCTGTCCATCATGGCCTCCTCATCATCCCCATATATACTGATTGGCTTCATCACTGTCTCCTCTCCACCAGTAAGCTGGTGTGTGGTGAGCGTTCTGGCGCAATATGGCTGCCGTCACATCATCCAAGTGGATGCTGCACATTAGTGGTGGTTGAGGAGATTCCCCCACTTTTATGTAAAGCGCTTTGAGTGCCTAGAAAAGCGCTATATAAATGTAATGAAATTATATTATTATTATTATTATTATTATTATTATAAAGCTAACATTTCATATAAGCATTTAAAATAATGTTTACAGTCTAAGAGTATTTAGCCTACATATTAAGGCATCTGCCTCTAAATCTTTAATTTTAGATTTAAAAGCATTTAGCGAGATTAACTCAATGAGTTTCAAGTCCTTTTGCAAAGTATTTCATGCTGAAGGTGCAGAATACAGAAATGCCTTATTTCCCGTTTCCGTACGGGCCTCGATGATCTATTTTCTACTATATTTACTTCTTATTTATTGAAGTAAATATAGTAGTAGGCAATTGGTTAGTAGGCAATTGGTTAATGAAACATTGATTAAAATTAAGATACAATTAATAAAAAACGAAATTCACTTTAAATAAAGGCTTTGTGCTTTCTGTTTGAGGTCTCTGTGAAAGTTTTAAAGTCACTTTCAGAGCGGTCATGTCCGTAACGGAGAACTGTCACGTCCGTAACATTGTTTTTTTACTCATAAATGCGAACACGAAAAATAAAATAAAAATAATATTTGATGTTCTATGGAGGCCGATCATTCTTCATCCGGTTAGTATTAGGCTACTTTTGTTTTGGGCAGTGTAATTAATAGAATTACTAAGAAATATTTTGCCACCTAAAAGCTAAAGATTTTTTGTCATGTCTCATGTGTATTTCCCTCATATTAAATATAAAACGCATGTGTAGACTGCTATTTTTCTAATGTCTAGTTTCATTTATTAAGGGAGTAGCCTATGGAAAGGCTATAAACAGACGTTTCAGTATTAAATGCATTTTCTGAGAATTTATATTTCATATTTTAAGACTGCAAATGTCATGTCCATAACGCTGGAATCTGGAATTGCCCAATTGTAAAGAATGTATCTTCAACTAGGCTGACTGGAACCCCAAAAGGTAGAATTTGCGATATTAAAAAAAAAATGAGTATGGAAACAGCTCAAGGGCACTTTTTTTTGCGATACACCAAAACATATGCGACAAATCGCTTTCGTCATTCCTGACGTCATCACGCACACAATCTTATCGGTAAAAGGCGAATTGAATGGAAACAGTCTGGAGACGGCAAATTTCGTAATGTTTTTTTTTTCCGCATATTCACTTTGTCGATAACATAACAGCGCAAAAAGTGGATGGAAACGAGGCTATTAACCGTAGTTTTAGAACACTAAACCATGTTAAGCTAAGCCTTTTCATTTAAGTGTTTTAGAATGTCCCTGCTGCAACATTGCAGCAGTTTGGCTACATTTGTCAGACAGTAACATACATTAACCATTTACTTTAATGTTTTTACAAGCTGATGTGGCCCAGCAAGTAGATGAAGAACACCAAGGTAAAGACGGCGACAATGACTTTTCTATTGTTGCAGTGGCATCTCCAGAAGCAGGTGAGTTTGTATTTACTTAATGGGGAACTAAACAGGGCTGCGTTTCCCAAAAGTATCGTAAGCCTATGTTGATCGTAGAGAGACCATTGGTGGCAATGTTTTTTATTTTTTATTTGAGATCAGCTGCTCTAGCTGAAGTCTTGTGCAGACCAGAGCTCTGACTCAAGCAAGCAAACCCATGGTAACTTCAGCCAGATGTAGCCTCCTCTGGGTTACCGAGATTGACATGAGCAGCTAACTTGTTTCAAATCATGTAAAAACTTAGCCCATATCAGAGCCATATAGAGAGAGAGTTGCGACAATGGAAGTTCTAAATGCTTGGTTGTCACGTGATTCGCGTAGACCTCAGATAGTTCCAGAAAGTGCTTCGGCGCCAATTCAAATCGATGGAGTTAGAGAGCAGAACTGTGATTTATGTTAGTTTGTAGTCAATAAATGTGTTGGTTTACAATATGTATTTAACACATTGGTATTTGGATGTAGTATGTGTATGTAGTTACAGCAATATTGTTTTTAAAAGATAAAAATCTGCTAATATTTAAAGGGTACCTATTATGGATTTTTGAAAATTGCCCTTCATGTAGTGTGTAACATAGATCTAAGTGAATGAAAACATCCTGCAAAGTTTTAAACATGAAAGTTCACCGTATACAAAGTTATTGTCTCTCGAAAGTAAGAGTCGACTCTGAGTCGCTGATATGAATCGTTCGACGAACGATGCTTTTCCTTTGTCTAGTTGACGTCAACTTGACAAGTTTATTTGAATAAGATACGCCCACTTATTGCGTTTGGAGATGCCAGGGGCCTGTTTCAGAAAGGAGGTTAAGTGAAAACTCTGAGTATGTTAACCCTGAAATGAGGGAAACTCTAGGTTTTCGGTTTCAGAAAGGGAGGTATATCAAACCCGAGATAGCAGAGTAAGTCAAGCCTGTTTCTGAAAGAGAGGTAGCTTATACTCAGAGTCAGTTACCATGGTAACTTACTCTGTGAACCTAACCTGGTCGGGAGCAGGTTTTCTTCAGTAAACCCAGAGTTTCTTGCGGTCTCCTAACCTTTTTTAAAGAGGAAGTGCTGTTTAAACACCAACAATAATACTAAAATGTATTTACACATTCTTTAAGGAATATATATTGTTTGTCCATGGTTTAATTGACTAAATCTGTTTTGCAGCACTTTGCCAAAAAAATAAAAGGATTAAAACGTTTGCTAAACTTTAATTTGATTACACCGTTTTTGATAATATATTTGTATTAAATCATTTTTTTTTTAAAAAACGGAATAAAAAACATTTGATAGAACTCAATTATTTTTTTAACATAATTTAATGTTATTAATGATAAAAAATAAGATGATAATCTAATTCATAATCAATTATTGAAATTAGTTGATTAGATATGTTTTATTGAACAAATGTTTAATTTATTTAACTGTCATTTTAACTGATGATAATAATAACCGTAATTTAATAATGCAGTTTATATACTGTATGTAATAATAGTTTTAATACCATAAACCATGATATTTTCTGAGACGGTTATCATACTGTGAAACTCTCATACGTTACAACCCTACATGGAAGAGTCCCCCACCCCACCCCCGCTGTTGAAAAAGTAACTCAGCAACTTTTACTCACATTTTAAATTAGCTACTTCTTACTTTTACTTGAGTAGAATTTTAGACTGGCATTTTTACTTGTACTTAAGTAAAAATTTATCAAAGTAATAGTAGCCTACTTTAGGTTGAATAGCATTCTTCCAGTTTCACCTCTGATATTATAACAGTAAATTACTCTAAAATAGTTATGAATTATTAACTACAAATGACATCTTCAACAGTCTAATTATATTAATGTAATAATTTCTATCTTTAGAAAGTATTGGTCTACATATTACTAATTACTAAATCCTATATCAACCTCAACCACTTGAACAATACAAGGAGAGACAAGAAACTGCACTTTTAATGCTTTCAAATTAACAATATACAATTGCATGAATTATTCTTGAATTGATCAAAGTGTGTAGAGGGAGAAGGTTACATAAAAAATATACCTTTTAAAAATGTAAGTTAAATCCACGATTGTTTTATACTGAATTGGTCCATATGCAGTAACCTATTTAATGTAATTGCATCATATTTTATTTTAAATTACAGAAGAATTAAGAGTAATCCCTTTAATTAAATTACAATATTTAGATTACTTGGTAATTAATTACACCCAACACCTCTTTTTGTCTGGCGCTGTTGCCATGGTAACTCACAATATCTGTGCTCCATTGATAATGGCTTTTTATAGTTGTGGTGCACGCGCTTAACTCAGAGTCAGTCAACTCAGAGTTGATTGAACTTATTCATTTCAGCTGTTCTGTAACCGCAAACTCAGAGTTTCCCATCTCAGGGTAAGTCAACTCAGAGTTCAAGCTTTAACTCAGAGTTGGTTGAACCTCCTTATTGAAACAGGCCCCTGGGAAAACTAACGTCATGTCGACGAGATGCTGCTGTGTTTTGGTTTTGAAGTGCGACTCAAAAGCGAACTTTTTTCATCTGCCCAGTGAGGAGCATTTGAAGACTGTGGCTACAGTTCATATATACAACTATACCACAGAATAGCCGAACCTTGTTCTGTGTTCGTCTCATTTTGAAGATGATTGCTTCACAAACCTAAATGCTATAAAGTATGGATTGAACGGCGACGGACTTTGAACTTGAGCTCCGCGGCTGAAGCTCCGCGAACGGCGACGGACTTTGAAATTGAGCTCCGTGGCTAAAGCTCCGCGAACGGCGACGGACTTTGAACTTGAGCTCCGCGGCTGAAGCTCCGCGAACGGCGACGGACTTTGAACTTGAGCTCCGTGGCTGAAGCTCCGCGAACGGCGACGGTCTTTGAACTTGAGCTCCACGGCTGAAGCTCCGCGAACGGCGACGGACTTTGGACTTGAGCTCCGGCTTCCGACTTCTAAGATCCCCCCCCGTACCCTTTATCGCCCCGGTACTAACCCTAACCCTATTATTAATATTAATTGTTGCTTTTATGTTTTATGTATCATGCTCAATAATTATTGTGTGTTGTGTACGCACAGCGCAGATTCTAGGTCTTCAATGTCAATTTATTGAAATATGTGAAGCAGGGCTCTCAAGTGTTACGCATTGAGCGTGACAGTGACTCATTTCGGTCTATTGTCACGCTCTCCCGCCACACATTGTATTTCTCACGCTGAAAAACTATTTGTAATATATTTAATATGCCGCAGCGCCCAAAACTCTGGCCGCGCCGCTCTCACTGTGGAACCGGCAGGAATCAAGCGCGTCTCCTCTGGTGTTATTCGTCTGGTGTTGTTAGCCAATCAGAAAATAGCACTATTGTATCTGGGTAAGAGGCGGGGTTTGGAAAAAATGACTCGCTAAACGATTCATATGGGAGTCGGTGAGCAAATCAGGTAAAAATAAATGCATATTATAAGACAACAAAAGTGTTTTTTGTCATTTCATGCTTGTAAAACTGTTGTTGGATGACTCCCAGAACAATATTAGGAACATTTTAAATGCCATAATAGGTACCCTTTAATGTTTATTGTGGCCAGCATTGCCTGTCTTTGTTATCATATTTGTTAATATACTTTGATTTAAAACTTCTCATTAGTATTTTAAGAAAACACTCATTTTACCTGCTCAAAAACAGCTCTGTTTTCAGCACGCCGTTTAAGTGCATATGCCTTTAAATGATAATGAGCTTCGCTCACTTCGCCCTTTGTTCTGTGGGCGCTTTGACACAACGCACGTGGAGTGTTGCCTTGACAACAGTTGAGGGTATATTTTGGAGAAAGAATGGCAGCGGGATTCTCTTTGAGGACACATCTGTGCAATCGTATCAGTTTGAACCGGAGTCGGACCTGGAACAAGATGACGGCGGCAAAGAAGTTTGTCAATAAAGGCTCGAACACGACGTTTGACAAACACATTTCATCTGTCATCAGTTCCGGTTTCTACCAACTTCGCTTACTTTCTAAAATCAAAGGCTTTCTTACTCCAATAACTTTGGAAATGGCGGTTCATGCATTCATCACGTGTCGGCTAGACTATTGCAATTCACTTTACTGTGGGATATAAGTTTCCCAAATTGCCCGTCTTCAGTTGGTCCAAAATGCTGCGGCCAGACTTATTCTTAACTGTCGCAAATACGACCATATCTCTCCGATTCTTAAATCGTTACACTGGCTGCCAGTCCGGCAGAGAATAGATTTTAAAATCCTCCTATTTGTTTTTAAATCTTTACACAACTTAGCTCCAGCCTATCTATCCGAACTTATTCAGCCCTATACTCCGCCTAGAAGCCTAAGGTCACACGACCAGGCTCTGCTGGTTGTCCCTCGTGTCAGACTCAAGCGTAGAGGGGAGCGTGCTTTTGCAGTGGCAGGGCCTCGTCTGTGGAACACCCTGCCCCTAGAGATCCGAACGGCCCCCACCCTTTCTATCTTTAAGTCTTTGGTAAAAACCTACCTGTTCTCTTTAGCTTATTGATCTCTTTTTTTTTCATTATTTCTACGATTTTACATTTGAATCTCTGTTAAGGCTATTCGTAGCTCTGCTGCTTTTTATGTGTTTTAGGAGTTGTTTTGCTGTTTTTACTTTTCTTATTTGTGTGTTCTGTAAAGCACTTTGGTCTGTCTAAGCGGCTGTTTAAATGTGCTATACAAATAAATTAACTTGAACTTGAACGTTTCTGAATGGATGGTTTTTTGAATCTTGAATCTGCCTTTATGAATCTTGTCGTCATTGTAGAGACTTTAAGGATGAACCAAACACAAATTAATCAAAGTAATCTCTCATGGGATTCATTCAAATGTGATTCAGCATTCCGGATCTGAACACCACATTCCAAAGTCACAAGATGGCTCCAAATTGTCTAGAAAACCCCCCAGAGAAGACTTTTATGGCCCCGCAGGCCCCAGAGATAAGCCTAAACAGGAAGAACGTTGTCACTGTTTCATCCTTAAAGGATAATTCCGGTATTTAACACTTTAAGTCTATTTTCTAGTTTGTTTTGGATGAACTAGAGTGGTGGACTTAGAAATTTTGACGATGGGTCCTGTCTCGAGTTTTTGACTATTTTAGGATAGCCTCTGGGTGCTTCAGAGTGGCTGTCTACGAGCATACTGAAACATGTCCTTAAAACAACACTTAACATTAGCTCTCAAAACTGTGCAACTCACCGAGTGGTTAGTGGTGTTCGTTGATGATTAAAAACAAATATATCGGCGCAATGTATGCTTTCAATCCGTGTAATTTACTATAGTGGAACTATATTTTCAGATACCTCACAACCGCGTATAAACTTCCGCTCAATATTTAAGTCTGAAGCGTTAGCACACTCCCGACCACTTGATGGCGACAACCACTTTGCCGCAGTTGCTCTGCTCACGCTAGCCTTCTGAGAGACGGAGAACCGAGCGAAAAGACTACAACCAAATGTAAACAGACACCTTTCGGTATCCGGGAGCGCAGTGATATCAACGAGCACTGAGGCTCCAACAGACATAAATGGAATTTTAAAAAATGGCAAATAAAACACGACAGAAACTGTATTTCGCTACGCTACTTGTTTTGGATCTGGGGGTGTGCAAAAATATCGATACAGCTAACTATCGCGATATTTTTTTTCACGATAGTGTATCGATATTTCAACCTCTAGTATCGATATTTGAAAAAAAAAATATCCGTGTGCATCTAAAATTGCGCACGCATACTAATGCTCGGACACACTTGGTCTCACTCGCGCGCAGACACCGGTCTCACTTGCGCACAGACACCGGTCATCAGTGCTGTGTGTGTGTGTGTGTGTGTGTGTGTGTGCGCGCTAATGGCTTTTAGCCGATAGATCTCTCTCGCGCGCAGACACCGGTCTCTCTCGCGCACAGACACCAAATTTAAAAACGGCTGCAGCTTTCAGAGCCGACGAGTGGCTGTAACGCTTTGACCAGTCCAGGATAGCTCTCACGAAGTCAATAGAAGAAAGAGTTTAGAGGCGTAAAGGCTGTATCACATACATTTAATGGCGAGTACACAGGCAACGCGATCCTCTCATACATGAGAGATTACTCTTTCTTCAAATCAATAAACAGAGTATAACAAAAAGGTAGAGCATGCTTAGCATCTACTGTGGTTCTCATCTCAAATCTCACACACACTCAATAACGTCATTACGCATAGCACACGTCTTGAATGACGTGATCAGTCTCTTAAAGGGCACACTGCACAATAATGTGATGCATATAAATACACAGTCGCGGTCGTTACAAAGCACTTTGGTTTTACAGTTTTTTCTGATTGCTTAAGCACATTTTTTGTAACTATTGGCTATTTTTGCAAAACTCTACACACAAATAAGAACACCTTTCACCCAATTATCAAAACATTGTAGTTCTCTTGCAAAAGCGAACACAGCTAGATTAACTCTTCACACCTTCGTAAAAATGGTGTTTTCGTATCAAACAGTAAACACAAGCCATCATCTACTAAGCACACAATGTGCCAACTACACACTGATGGTATGAATACAAAACACATCTGGCTTTTGCTTTCTCTGTGTACAGATGTCAATTTGAGGTCATATTTTTGTCATAGTGTCTGTAAACATACAATGATCCAAACTTCAAGTATTGGTGTTTATTCACACTCATCAAAACCAAGACAAAGTCAGAACACAAAATAGTAATTTAAAAAAATAAATAAAAAAAATCAGCCTACATCATGTCGTCTTTCTGGGTCCGGCCACAAAGTTTCGTCCACATCGCATGCGATATCCTCCAGTCCAAGGCACCGGGGAAAATATCTCCTTGAATGCCGTATCCAGGCCTGACATGATGCCTGGTCAATATCTCCACATGCCTCCTCCATTGCCTGTAAAAGGGCTACCTGTTGATGAGGATGACGGTCGTACACTTTCCAGCGCCAGACAGAGAAGAACTCCTCGATGGGATTTAAGAATGGAGAGTATGGAGGGAGGTTGAGTGCCATGAAGAATGGGTGGTCTGTAAACCAGTTGCGGACCAAAGCAGCCCTATGGAAACTAACATTGTCCCCTATGATGACATATCGGGTATGCTCTGGTCTCTGAACAGTGAGCATGTCATGTAAGGTGTCCAGGAATGCAATAATGTGTGCAGTGTTGTGTGGGCCTATGGTTGCATGATGGTGAACAACACCATTTTGGCTTATAGCTGCACACATGTTTATGTTACCACCATGTTCTCCTGGGACATTGATGATGGCACGGTGTCCAATAATGTTCCTGCCACGTCTCCTGGTTTTACTGAGGTTAAAACCAGCCTCATCTACAAAAAGTAGCTCATGTCCCATGGCATCTGCTTCTAGTTCTAATCACTCTCTGGACAAGACAAAACAAATGCAACACATCAGGCCCATGCACAGCACTACAGTATGCACTTCCAAATTCAGAACCAATGACACTATAGCTTACCTGCGCATAGTCATATCGCAGTTGCTTTACACATTCTGTGTTTCTCTCAAAAGGAACTCTGTAAATTTGCTTCATTCTTATTCTGTGGCGCGCAAGTACACGCCTAAGTGCAGAAATGCTTACACTGTGTATATTTTGAAAGATGGTGTCATTATCAATTATGCGCTGCTGTATTTCACGCAGTCTTATTGCATTATTGGCAATCACCATGTTCACTATATGGGTCTCTTGCTCTGGAGTGAACATTCTTCCTCTGCCCCCAACATCTGGACGTCTAGCAATTCTGTAAAGTAACAATTTCAGTATTTTTGCATGTATGGTACTGTTGTGTTTCTCATTAGAGTATGGCAGTGCTAAAAAGTACTTACCTATTCTCATTTCGAAATGTCCTAATGATGCTTGCCACAGTGTAGCAGCTCAAATTAGGCTGAACCCGTTGGCCAGCTTCCCTCAGGGTCATCCCATGGTTGATGACGTGGTCCACTATTGTAGCTCTGATGTCATCAGTTATTCTATTTCTTACTCTTCTTACCCTTCCTCTTTCCCCTCCTCGTCCTCTTCTTGCTCCTCCTTGTCCTCTTTCTCCAACTTCTTCACCTCCACATCCTCTTCCTCCAACTTCTTCACCTCACATCCTCTTCCTCCAACTTCTTCACCTCCACATCCTCTTCCTCCAACTTCTTCACCTCCACATCCTCTTCCTCCAACTTATTCACCTCCACATCCTCTTCCTCCAACTTCTTCACCTCCACCTCCAACTTCTTCACCTCCACGTCCTCTCTCTCGGCCTCCTCTGATTCCCACTCTTCTAACTCTTATTGCTCCTTCCATTGTACTCCACACAGACAGCTTACCTGTGGCTTATTTATAGTGCTTAGGCTGATTGCAAAGTGAACTAATTATCTAAAACAGTTTTCACATTTGAAAGTGTGCCAGACAGTTGGCAAAATAGTGTTAATGATAGGCATACATGTGTATAATTTTGCTAGGAGTGTGTTGGAAATTTGGTAATTGAGTGTAAGCAGTGAGTTGTGTTTAAAGTTCTGCAAAAAGAGTGTTGTGCAGTGAATTGTGCCTACAGTTTTGCAAAGTGTGTGTTACAAAATTGCAAACTGAGTGCAAAGCAGTGTTTGTGCTTTTAGTTTTGCAAACTCAGTGAGTGGTTTTGCTATACGTATTAATAGTTTTAGAAATTGTGCTACAAGAATCACAATTAGCGCTTAAGCATTCAGAAAAAACTGTAAAAGTCAGTCGGGCAGTAATGATGTACTTGGTGCATTTTTTATATATAATTTTTGTGGCATCTACATTTTTAGTTTTTAGTGATCTGCACTTCATACATTTCAGTGTGTTCACTGTTCAGTGACTGTACAATGCATATACCTTTGCGAATAAATTAGAATATACGTTTTTTGTCTGCTGTCACATACCTGAATACCCCAGGTGGAACATAGCAGGTTGTATATTCATTTACATTTTGGAGTTTTTTTTTAAATTATTGCAATATATCGCAATATGTATCGTATTGTATCGTATCGTGATATATCGTATCGTGACCCATGTATTGTGATACGTATCGTATCGTGAGGCCCTTGCCAATACCCAGCCCTATTTGGATCATCAACGAACACCACTAACCACTCGGTGAGTTGCACAGTTTTGAGAGCTAATGTTAAGTGTTGTTTTAAGGACATGTTTCAGTATGCTCGTAGACAACCACTCTGAAGCACCCAGAGGCTATCCTAAAATTGTCAAAAAGTCGAGACAGGACCCATTGTCAAAATTTCTAAGTCCACCACTCTAGTTCACCCAAAACAAACTAGAAAATATACTCAAAGTGTTAAATACCGGAATTATCCTTTAAGCAAGACAAATCTGCTCAGAAATGGTGAAACGAGGCCTGACCACCAAGGGGCCTGACCACCTTTGACCTCCCTCAGCATCACCACGGCTGAGCAGGACATAGATGTAAAACAGACCACGCTTTCATGGAACGTGAGAGACTTTCACAGACTTTACATATCAAACCCATTAAAACTCACACAGAACAATGCTCAGTGGACTTATAATCAAACATCATAATTATTGTTGTTCCTACAATTCATGTTTGTATTATGCTTAGATCACATATAAATCATGTAATTGTGATATAACTGTGTGTATGAATGAAAGAGTATCGTGCTTCCAATCAAAAGAATCGTATGCCCTTAATTCAAAAGATGGCTTGATTGAAATCTGTGTAAAATGTTTTGTATGATTATAATAATCTATAATGTTTAAACTGTGGTCTCTTGTTCTCTGCTAAGTGCTGGAACCCAAGCAGATCCCAGATAACGATAAGTAGGAACTAGATCCACCTCCTAAAATGATGCTATTGTCTCATTGGTCAGAATTCTCCAAAAGAGGTTGGACTAACTTTAAGTTAAAGACCCGAACAAAGGAGTTAGAGGGACTTCGGTTTTGCAGTCGGTTTTGAGTTCGGTTCGGTGTTGAATTAAGTTGGCGCCTCTCTCTAGCAACAGCAAGAGAGTGTTCCTGTTCGTGCTTCTCTCTGAAAACAACAAAGAGCGTGTTCGCACGCTTCTACATCGACCAGACCAAATTAGACCAGCAGACAATAACCCATCAAGATCGGGGTTAAACCAGCTCATTCAAGCCATCTAACTCGTCTTACTTTCATTTCTTCCTTTATCTTCTTTTTCGTAAAAGTCTCGGTTCAAAGTTAAGTTTGCTGCAAAGTTCGTTTAAATGCTCTCCTGCAACGCGCTTCGAACAGTAAAGACTCTAATTCGCCTGCCAATCACACGTGACCGGCAGTTCAGAAACTTCCATCCAGGCACTTCAAAGACAACCAGCCACACGGACCCGGCCGGGAAACCCCTTTGACGAAGCACCGCAAAAAGGGAATTCCCTAAGCAACGCAAAGACAAGCAAGTACTCCAGACTCTAACTGAACTGGTGCTTTAATGTAAATTGAATAACCTGTCTAAGAAACGAAGGTTTAAATTAATGCTTGGTGGTTCGTTCAGGTCATGTCTTACAAAGTGCATCTCACTCTGAAAACTCACTCTTTCTCTCTCTTCCTCTGCGCCTTGTATGAATGTGTGTGTGTGATTGTGTTTAGACCTCAGTTTTATGTGTTTAGAATAGTTAATAAAGTCGTCCATATATTTGAAAAGATATTTGCCTTGTGTTGTGCTTGCACATTTAATGTCTTGTACTGTCGATCTAAAGTTACCTTGCTAATACATAGTGTTTCACTATAGATTGGATATTTATATCTGTTGCCAAGGTTATAATTACGGCCCGTTCAAATGAACTCTAAACGAGTCATTTGTTCGGTTCCATAGTGATTGGTCAAGATTCATTGCAAATCGATGAATCATTCCTTTTGGGCTAAATTGGCCTTCCGGCCCCCCTTAAATACATTTTATGTATATTATTATTGTGTAATTCGTTACATCATTGTGCCGCCGCAAATTATGTGCCACTCGAGGCTCCTCAGACACATCATGTAGCTCTCAGAAGTCATTCCAGCTCACCTTCTTGTTGTTTTTGATTGAGTAGAATTTCAAAGACGGAAAATAGCGGAGCTTGTGGCCATCAGGCACGACTTTGTGTCATGGCCTGCTTGGGCCACCATTTCTTTAGCCCGGCCGAATGTAAACCTCTTTCGAGTGTCTCCGAAAGGCCCTGAACACTCATGGAGCCCTTTAATGTCCCCGGGCAGCTTCGTCTCTGCAGGGCTGACATTGGGATTCTGTCATTCCTATCATAGAGATCGCAGAGAAGCAGCATTACAAGCTCCGCCCCAACCACACTCATGCCAGCCCCAACCACCTCTGAAAACCTGAACAATCGCTCTATTCTATATTGTTGCGTCAGGTTCCCAGTCCAGTGCCACAACGGAGGTGGAGCAAGTCCAGCGCTCGCACTGCCTATTGGTGCCAAACCAGCAAACCCCCGCTGAAAAGTCAGACTTTTTGCACGGTTTGAGCTGGTGCCCAGACTAGCACTATAGGCATGATCAAATGAGGAGAACAGGTGGCCAAAAAACAACTCCTCCAGCCCCAGCTCATATTGGAAGGCCGCCCATGTTTCCTCATAGCCACCTTTCCCAGTCTGATTTTCAAACAGTAACCTTAGTTTGGTCACCAAATGCTCGGCCACATCCTTCACTGTACACATTACACCAGCATCAGGGCAACATCACTGAAGGGAACCAACAAAGCCTAGGAACTCAGTAGATCTCCCAACACCTCTTCATCAAACGTGGACTCACTGTCCATAATATGGTGTATGTGTTCATCAAACAGAGCAACTTGCTCAATTCGAGCCCTCACCGTAGGCCCGAACTTCAGACACATATCGGACATATAAGACAGATATGTGTCTGCCCTGGTCCACATATTTTTCAGCTGCCTCGGGTGACACGCCCCACAGGTCACCAAGCAGCCACTGACTGGATGGGCACTCATATTGCGCATTCTGTTGTGCGGTGTGTCTGCGTACAACTGCACAAACGTCAGTTTGTATCCAAGCTCACGCTCCCTGAACACCCCCCGGAGCGCCCTGGATATGTCTAGATCCCGGTGGTCTAGGTTGCTGGAAAAGTTAGAGGTCTCTGCCATAGATAGAGCAGAGAAAAGAGACCCTCTGCTCCCCACAACCTCCTGTACCCCATACCTGTACCCCATAAGATGTATCCTAGGGTCAGCAGCGTGTATAGTGCATGCTGTGTGCAGAGACACAGACGCTACACACTCTGTATTAACACAATCGCTTAAATACAGAATCTCATTGCTTTTCTGGCCAAACATGCTTAGTGTTAGCATGATCTCAACATTCAGACCCTCAGTGACCTTTCTAATGGACTTCTGCAGAAGAACAAACAGAAAACCTTGGTCACCATCTAAGATGTTAAAATGTGAAAGATCATGTATGTTCGCTTTCATAACTGAGGGCCGATCCATGTTGCAAGGTCCCAGAGCCCGCAGTGCACACTTAAACTCCACTACAACTGCGTTCAGCAGCTCTGCGGTCTTACACTTTGCAGTGTACTTTTCAGTGAACATTTCATCTATTGTGCCAGTGCTTTTTGGCACAACAGATATATTTAAAAAATAGCCACCCTCGACATGGCCCAGCGTCCACCCACTGCAACTGTGCATTGCACGTACTGCATGCTTTTCAGTCATACTGCTCAAATTAACATGCTTTCTCAGAATTTCAAAATGATCATTGATCATATGGGCATGTAATTCTGGAAGGAACATGTAATGGACACGCCCAACCACCCCACACAACTCTTTCACCTGAACCACCACCCCATCAATATCATACATGAACCGCAGACTCTCACAGTCTGCACTGCTGCAGTGTATGGGGATTTTCACATCCTCTGCCTGTAAAAACTCCTCCAATCCTGCAAAACGTGAAACAGCAGACAAAATGTTGTCTGTGTTCACCTTTCCACTCTCAAAAAGCAATGACATATCTCAGATTTACTCAATTTACACAGTATGGCACGACACAACCTCTCTCTTCAACCGCCTGACACCCAACAAACAGCTGCAGTCTGTGCCTCTGCTAAACCAGACGATGTTTGTAAACAAAGAAGAAAACCAACTGCCATTCCCACACTCTTCAAACTCAGTTCAATTTAACCAAAAATTATGCATTTTTTAAATTTTTAAAAGGTTCTTATGATCATGCAATGAATATTAATGCTCCAAAAAATCATAATTACACATATAAAGCTAGTTTTACTGTAAAAATGACTGGTTAATGTTTAATTATTACACAATAATTAAACTTTACTCAAAAATGCTCCTTAAAATCAAAATAATACCAATTCGATTTAACTACTGATTAGGAGTGAGGATCATACTCATGTGCTCAGCAAATTTGCCGAAAAATCCATTGTTTAGTTAATTATTACACAATAATTACAACTTTTACTCAAAAAATGCTCCTTAAAAATAAGAAAATACAACTGATTTAACTACTGATTTAGGAGTGAGGTATCAGTAGTTATGTGGCTCAAGCAGAATTTGCCGAAAATTCCATTGTTTTGTTTAATTATTACACAATAATTACAACTTTTACTCAAAAAATGCTCCTTAAAAATCAGAAATAATACCAATTCTGATTTTAACTACTGATTTAGGAGTGAGGTATCAGTAGTCATGTGGCTCAAGCAGAATTTGCCGAAAATTTCATTGTTTTGTTTAATTATTACACAATAATTACAACTTTTACTCAAAAACTGCTCCTTAAAAATCAGAAATAATACCAATTCTGATTTTAGCTACTGATTTAGGAGTGAGGCAGGCCCGGATTGGCCATCTGGCAATTCTGGGACATGCCAGAAGGGCCGGTGTGATTTTCTATTGTTTTGGGCCGAGCTGACCACGTTGCTCCACCTACCCATAGCATAGCTGTCAACATTGAACATTGAAAATAAGGGAGATTTCCCGGAATCCATCCGCAAAATAAGGGATTTTTTTTTACACGATCCTTACCCAAAAACTTAAAAAAAAGCACTAATCATTAACAGTCTAAAGAGTTTATAACTACACAATATATATCACAGAATTACAGACCAATGAATATGTTTAAAGTACTTTATGAATGAACAAAGTAAACATTACTTACACATTTTCATTTGCTACAACGTGTTTTAGCTTAATGTTGGGAGACAGAGTGAGAAAGAACTCAAAGAAGGACGGACCTATCCGCGATCGCTCTCCTTGGTTCTGACCAGAGAAGAGCGCTTTTGGAATCTCCATTACGCATCATACTGGCTGTGTTTCCGATAAAAGAAAAAGCGGTGTTCTTTATAAAAGAAGCACTTCAGAAATAGTTGAAATTGCATTTATTAGGGCTCACGGGATATTCAGAGGCGCTGGCGCCCTCCTAGCAACGGCGCTGGTTGCGCTAGCTGCGATAGTCGCCAGGGTTCTAAATTAACACCCGCAATATTGCGGGTAAAAATTAGTTTTGGCGGGTGTTAATAAAAACTTACTAGCCAGTTTGGCCGGTGATGCATAAGGTTCTGTTCTCGGTCATTTATCCCCCTGGCAGTACTTCCTACATTTCCCATGAACACTGTGCCGTAATGCTACGTGATGCATTTCATACGCCCATTGGTTGCGCGCAGTTTGCAGTGAAACCAGCGCGAAAAATGATCATGGAAACAAACGGAGCATCCACCAGAAAACACGGAGCATCCACCAGAAAACACAAGGAAGACGAAGAACGAACGGAGCCAGAGCAGGGAGCATATAGACTGAAAGAGGAGGGACCAAGAAAAGTAAAGTAAAAAGTTAAGATTAAACTAAATGCGGCAGTGGTTGGGACAGACTTCTGGGTTTAAATTTAAATGTTGTTTAACAAGAGATAGGATACGTTATTTTTTTAAGTTTAAGGTTTTTGTCATTATTTCTGAACAAGCTTATACATTAGGCAATATACACAACAAGCTTACTATATATCTAGGTTTTCTTTTAGTTGAAAACATTAAACAATATGTGTAAACAATAAATATAAACAAAAGCATTTAAGCTCAAGCAGCGTGGATGGGGAAAAACGCAACAAAAAAAAGCATACGCGCAATTATCGTACAGAACGTACATACTCGAGTCAGTATATGATTATCGTGTTTATATTGTTTCACGTTCAAGTTGAGAAAAAAATATATCATGCTCGAGTGAGAAAACGCGCTGCGCTGACAGACGTTGCAGAGACGCGCGCGTGTGTTTGTGTGCAAACTTTGCGTTTTCTGTGCTTAAACCTGTCTCCCTCAAAATCATTTTGCTACCAGAAGGATCATCTCGTATCACGATTCCATCGGGGTACAGCTGCTTACCTGCAGTCGTTAATGCAGTGATGGATAGCTGCTTAATCAATCGACTGCTGTTTCTTTGGATTTCATGTGATTTCTCATTGTGGTGGTGATATTATGATAACTCAGTTTAATTAATAATTGATTAAAAGTAATTCAATTTTTTAATAGGCTATCATTTTCATCTAAGTAATACCAAACTTCGCGAGGCAGACAACAACATTATGTGATCAAATACAAATAATCCACTTGTTAAACACAGCTCCACCAAGTGCACTTAATTATAACTTTGAAAAAAAAAAATTTGAATAGTATTTTATTTTTTTGAATAATAATTACAGATCGAAAATTTGAATATTCGTGCACATCCCTAATAGATAGATAGATAGATCCCAAACTTGAAATGAAATATTTGCACTTTCTGTGTTGTATTGTATTTTATATGTGTTTTCCATGCCAACAATGTTAATAAAATGAACAAATGCATTCAGTGGCACTCATAATTTCTCTTTTTTTCACCGGAAAAAAATTTGGCTAGTGGAAATTCTGATTGGCTGGTAACTTTAAAAAGTTACCAGCCACATTGGCTGGTGATCAAAAAAGTTAATTTAGAACCCTGATAGTCGCGCTATAGCGGGTGGCAGAGACGAAGATGTGCTAGGTGATGTGGATCTCAGCTCTCCTTCATCTCCTGGTTGCAGCGATGACGAGACTGTACGTGCGCGTTTAAGGTACCTAAACAACGACTGTTGCAACATTGTCCTTTACTGGAAATTATTTTCACACTTTCACAAGCTAATGATAAGCGCTGAAGCTGCAATATTTCTGGGGACATGGAGTGGGTAAAACATTATTTTGACCACTTGAGTTTTGTTTTGTGGAAAGACTTTTTTTTTTTTTTTTTAGTTTTTCGTTTTGTATAAATTGTATCTTAATTTTGATCAATGTTTTATCAACCAATTGCCTGTATTTAAGAAATAAGAAGCAAATATATAGCAGACAATGTAATAAGGCGCCGGCACGATCACTTGCATTACACGACAACTGGAGAATGTTTCCGCCACAGAGTGAAAAATAAAAAATGTAATTGCGATTTTTTTAATCTCACAATTCTGACTTTTTATCTCAGAATTACATGATATAAAGTGGAAATTGCAGGTTAGCAATAAAGTCAGAATTGCGTGATATAGGCCTAAAGTCGCAATTGTAGCCTATGTTATTAAGTCAAAATTGCGTGATATAAAGTGCGAGAAATATACCTTGAAATTCACAGATTGACTTTTTTTCACAGAATTGCATGTTTAGCCTATATCTTGCAATTCTGACTTTATAATACGCAATTGGGAGATATAAAGGCAGAATTGCATGATATAAAGTTACAATTGCGTGTTACAATGTCAGAATTGAATTGTGAGATATAAAATATTCTGGGGTAAAAAAAAAGGAGCAATTGCGACTTTATTTCACGCAATTCTGACTTTATAACACGCAATCGCGGCTTTATTTCACGCAATTGCAACTTTATTTTACGAAATTTTGATTTTATATCTCGCAATTCTGAGAAATAATGTCAGAATTGTTAGATGTAAAATGTTTTAAAATGCTTTTTAAAAACGTTTTTTTTCTATGGCGGAAACAAGCTTCCATACTAGGCTATAGCCTATAGGCCAGCCGCGGATATTTGTAATACACTGACAGCCAATCATATTGCAGCATTTAGTCCCCGCTGTCCATGGTACTGAATTTTCTTTTCCTGTTCATGGTACTGAAATGCTGCACTAGGTATTAAAAATTTCAGATGAAAGTCAGGTTAAAATCTACATCAGTTCAGTCTGAAATGAAGGTCCAAATTATAGTATGTAATATCAGCATCTCATGTAATATTACAGAGCAAAAATCATTTATAAATCAAGACTGATACTTTGTTAAATTCGGTACCAAGGACAGTGGGCAATCTGATTGTCAGTGAATTACAAATAACCTATTTAACCTATAAAATAATCTGACTAGTGTTTGAAGATGAAATCTAGTGTTTGAAGATGAAATCAAGGGAAACAAGATATTTACTTAAAATCAATGTTTTATTAATCATATTTAAAACACTCTGCGGAAATTGAAAAAAAAAAAAGATCAATTAGATATATTTACACAAGGAAATAAAATCAATCATATTAATCAGTACACAATTTACAAATAGCTGCAATTTACCAGAATATGATCCATTTAGATCTCCTGTGCTAGGACGGATGTCATGTTAAGGACAAGATGTGAAGAACATTGATGTATGTAATTGAAGAATGAAGAACGTGTATGTAATTGAAAGGAATACATTGAGCAACAGAATGGTGCAACATGAAAACAACGGATGATTCAAATATGATGAAATGCATCAAGTTGATGCCTAAAATTTCTGAATTTCTATTTCTTTCTCTCTGCTGCCCATCTCTCCTTTTCCATGCCATAGAATGATTAGGCTTGAAATTCCCTCCATGTCATTTCCTGTGCCATGCCTCTGTCTTTATATAAGGCGAGGACTTTAGCTGGGCAGTAAATATACAGTGGTGTGAATAAGTGTTGGCACCCATGCTAAAGTTGCCTAAAAAGAGGAATAAAAAATCATCTTTTGGATATTGATCTTAATGCCTTAATTAGAAAAATGAGGAAAACTCCAACCTTTAAGGACACAAATTTTCTTTGTGAATGAATAATGTATCATAAATAAATAAATGTTTTTCCTTAAAATACAGGGTGCATAAGTCAGTGGCCCCCTATGTTAAATTCCCATAGATTCAGGCAGATTTTTATTTTTAAAAGCCAGTTATTTCATGGATCCAGGATAATAGGCATCCTGATAAAGTTCCCTTGGCCTTTGGAATTAAAATATCCCCACATCATCACACACTATTCACCATGCCTAGAGATTGGCATGGGGTACTTTCCATAAGACCATCTTTCAATGCAAATCAAACCAGCTATTAGGCTAACTGAAGAAAAACCATGCCACTCGAGTCTTCCTCATCTTCCATCTATTTCACGACCCATGAAGCATAACCTCCCTGAATGTACCGATCACACAGTGACGTGTCTTTTGGAAAATGTAGAGCATTGGTGGTTCAGTGGTAGAATTCTCGCCTGCCACGCGGGAGCCAGCCGTGTATAGTTGTAATACACTGACAGCCAATCATATTGCAGCATTTTGACCCGCTGTCCATGGTGCTGAATTTTCTTTTCCTGTCCATGTTACTGATATGCTGCACTAGTTATTAAAAATTTCAAATGAAAGGCAGGTTAAAATCTACATCAGTTCAGTCTGAAATGTCTGTATTAGAGGAAGGCCCAAAGTATAGTATTACTATTACTATATTACTATTACTATAGTATTATTAATTTCTGATACTGTGTTAAATTCAGTACCAAGGACAGTGGGCAAAAATGCTGCAATCTGATTGTCTGTCAGTAAATTACAAATAACCTATTTAACCTATAAAGTAAGCTGACTAGTGTTTGAAGATGAAATCAAGTGAAACAAGTTCTTTACTTAAAATCAATGTTTTATTAAACCTATGTAAAACTTAGGGAAATTAGGGTACATTTTCATATTTATATGTAATATATTAGAATTATATAGAAAACCTACAGAATATATACACATCTAGAAATAAATGATTTATATATAATAATTATATGTGAATTATTTTTTCCTTTCATCCACCCATCTCTGCCTCTCTGTTTCATAGTAAGAAGACTGCTGAAATTCATTCCAGTTCATCTCCTTGGACGGAGATGCCCTTATCTCTGTATAGAGAATACACTTTAGATGGGCAGTAGATGTATTTCCCTGCCACTCCAGGGAAGCCCGTATGGATGTGTGGGCTGTTTGGCCCCTGTTTCAGGTCCATGTGGCAGAATCTGCACCGGCGGCCTGTTTGCTGGGAGTCTGGCCTTTTCCTCTTTTTCTCGGTCTTCTCCTCCACCCGTTTCTTGGTGGCCTCCAGCTCCCTCTGGAAGAATTCTGTCTGTGCAAATTCTCCAAAAGGCATTTTGGGGTTAGAGAGTCCCTCAGCAGCATAACTTTGATGCACCTTCTTTGAACAATAGAAGTAGCGCACAGGCCCTTGCTGGTGGAAAAAGTGGATGGAGGATCCATCAGTCTCATATCGAGACTTGGGCAGTCCACAAGCAAGACACGTCTTTGTCTGCCTTTTCTTCTGCTCTGGCTGATGCTGTTGCTGCTGCCTCTCCAAGATGATCTCTACAATCTTCTCAATGGAGTCTTGTATCAGAGGTGTGGACAGGGCAGGTGCAGGTGGGTTCACAATAGACGGCTCCATGGTGACCACAGGAACACTAGCCGTCTCACTCCCCTTTGTCAAAGAGTGCCACAGCTGCTGAGTCTCCAGAAGTTTTTCCTGGCTTGTGTTCAAAGAAGAACTGGTGTTAAGGAGTTTTGCCAGGTGCTTCACATAGCGGGATATGTGCAGCTTGGTTGTGGGGTGCATCAAGCTATTGGGATCTGTTGCAGACTCATGGACCATTTCAGCATAGTCTCGATCCACAAGCTTCAGAATGTCCTTTTCCCCATGGTACTTCTGCAGCAAGCTGTCGATAGCTTCTTTCATGGTTGGCGTCCAGCGTGTGTGGTCCAACACAAAAACCCGTCCACCCGTCTTTATGGGTCCTGTGCGAGCGCTTCTCGGCGAGGACCTCAGTGGGAGGGGCATGGCATGTGAGATTTCTGGAACACAATAAAGCAATAACAGTTCATCAGATGATCATGATATTACATTAAAACATAATGCAAAAATGTATGTCTAAAAAGATTATTTTAACTAACCCATCGCCACTGGAGGTGCCTGGTCGTCTTCTGACGGCATCTCCTGCTTTAGCAGTGCACCAGCAGAGAGCGAACAACCGATGGATGGTGCCGGTCTAGGGGATGCTGTGCCAGAAATCGGTGTCAAGCTGGAGGAGGGTGCTGCATCTGGAGTCTGGGCTTGGGCAGGACCACGTGTCTGCACAGGAGGCAGAGGCACAAGAGCAGCTGGTTCGTCTCTCTTTTGGGTTCGGTGTTTGTCCCAATCCAGAGGAACTGGACGGCAGCCTGGCTCTGTGTACTCTAGGCCAAACCTCTCTCCGGTGTCTCTGTCAGAGAGATGAAGTTTTGGGTACTTCTCCTGCCCAGTCACTCTCTTGGAGGCAGAATTTAACTCCACAATTAGAGCTGGGTCAAACACATCAGGGGGGATGACACCTGGCTGCTTAAGGTCGACCAGCCGTTGGTAGTTCCACCGTGCCTCCCCTGTCATGCCCTGTGCCTGGAACAATTCAGTGGAGACATGAGTCCCAGTGATCCACTGGGCCTGGTGGAAGTGGTACCCCTCCTGCTGTGACGTACCTCGGACTGGGATCCAGATGGGGACTTTGGCGCCTTCACCGGGTATGTGGTTTAGCTGAAGAGTTCCACCATACCGGTACATTATGCCCTCAGAGAGTTCAGGATCATGAGGCAACTGCGGAGAATGTGTACTCTCTGTATACGCCAAGTTTTCAGCATGGATGGCTTGAAGAGTGGGACACTGTTGGGGTCCATGGCCTGGTGCAGATGCTTCAGGACTTTCTCCACTCTGTCCAGCAGCTCTGTGTGTTGTGGTATTTTGGTCACAAAAATGTGTGGTCTACAGTGCGCCTCAGCTCATCCATTACAGTCTTGCAGATGGCCTTCTTGTAGGTCAGGAATGCGGGCAGAAGGTTGGTAAACCGCTTGGGCAGCTTCTCAAGCCATCGTGGATTGTCAGCAAACCAGTTCCTCCGACAGGCCTTGCAGCAGAGACGTGAGGACAAGATGTAATACTGGCCACTGGTACCAACAATCACTCGGGGCCTGCCCACACCTGCAGAAGACCACCTGTGGATGAGGACATCCATGCAGACATGGCAGGAGGTAACTGTTCCTTAACCTGACCATGATGTGACTCTCGGGCTTCCAGATGAAAAATGGGTGGAGCTGGAAGAAGTTGGGAGATGGGAGCGCAGCCACCGTATCGACAAGCTCAGGTTGTGGAGGAAGACGCCACAGTGAAATTGCGTTCCCTGGGTTACGCACTGGACGAGACCCAGGCCACAGCCCGAGATCCTGAAGCTCTATTCTCATCCATAGCTTCTGGTGTTGAGAACAGCTCCAGTTGCTCATGTCTTGGTCATGCCCAGGCAGGAGAACAGGAACAGGAATGGATGGCTGAGCTGAGGCAAGAAAAATGAAAAGGGAAAAAAAAAAATAATGCAACTGATTATCATTATTTGTACCATGGTCTGGGTGAATACTCGATTCTGATTGGCTGCAGGGTATCCATTAAAAAGTGATAGAGGACAACTAGTAAAGGAGTTCTGGTGAAACTGACTGTTTACCATTTTCAAAATAAATAAATAAATAAATGCGGTGGCTATATCAGCTGTGACATAGCAACAGACAGTCAAAGTATTCGTTTACAATTTATTGTATCAAAACAAACATTTTTATATTTTATAAGTTAGCTAAACTGAAGGGCTCTACGAGCTGAGCAGACTATAAATATCTCCGGTTGCTAAATAAACTGTCAGCGTAACCAAGTTAATGTTTGTAAAAACTTTAGATTGCGATTATAAAACTAATTAAAATATAAACTAATGTTTTAAAAATGTGTTATTTGGCAAGTGACCATGGTATAAGCTGGTTAATGCCCTTCGAGGAGTCCATTGTCTAGGTATTAATGGACTTCGGCTGCTGCGAGTCGGACGGTTCACGCCTCACTGTCATCCATTAATACCTGACAATGGACAACTCGTCGGGCATTAACCCTTACAGATTGGATAGTGAGAAAAACAAAATTATTAAAGCAGAGTTAAGACAACATCTTAGTGTCAGGAGAGTATCAGGAGTTCACAAAATGGAAGGGTTGTCTACATGCTGTTCTTACCATCTTTGCTACTGTCCTCAAAGGCAAGCGCTTTGCGTGCAGAGGTGCCACCAGCACTTGTGCGGGGTCCTAAAAAGAAGTGCAGTCTTTATGTTTTGCATTTGTAATGGCTATTAGTATCATAATGTGATGAACAAATTTTGGTTGTGTTTGTGAAAATGATACAGAGTTAGATCTGCTATGCATTAAGCAGATGTGTAATTGAGTATCAGTCCTACACTAAAATGGAAAACATACCTAGAGTTGACTCTTTGTGTTGCGTCTCTGCTGTTGTCTCCTTTACTAGGAACGTCAGCTCTGCTGGAAGGGGCACAGGTGTTTTTTTGTTCAGGCCTGGAGAGGCTGGAGCTGCATGAACGTAAATATACCAATTATTGTTTGTATGTAACCCAAATTAACTCAACCGTTGACTACATGAACCTGATTACAGTGTTTTTTACCATCAACTGGTGATGCTTGCAGTTCAGCAGTTGTATCAGTAATTTCAGAATTCACAATATATGCAAGTGTTGGTGTTAGTAAGAACTCAATGAACAAGCATGCATTCAAGTGTTAGTACCCAACCTACTTAATTTGTTTTTAATACATCATGAATGGAAAATAAAAGTGCATATTTACCCTCCTTGCGGATGGAATCAGTTCATCATGGTAGGATCAATTCATAGTCCGTAGGACAGTTATTATAATGACAGCATTCAACCATATTGTTAGAGGAACATGGCCAGAACATGGCCAGAACACAAACAGTATAACAAGTTAGGTGAAGGTTCAGTTTTGGAGGGCATTTCATCATGTAAAAGAATCGTACTCCAGCCCTGAAACCTTTTATTTAAACACCTTTCTTTGCTCCTGGTGACACTCTGGGTGTGACAACTGCTGCTACTGCTGCTGGCACAGCAACTGGTTACACACAAACAAAGAGAAATAAAAATGGAAGACAGCAGATACGAAATAGACCATAGGTCATCATAGATTCTGACATTTGGTCAGTGTAATAACAGTGTACTAACAGCTCTCCACTTGTAGCTTAGAAGGTGAGATGCCCAACATCGCCCTCTCCAGCTGTTCATCGTCATCCATCACTGTGGCACAGACAAGAATTTGTTTTCCAAATTTAGGATGAATAATAAGCTTTTTTCACATGTAAAGTATATTTTAAAAATTTTAAAGTCTATTTCTTGTCATACATGAATAGTAATTTTAATCTAAAGAAAATTGAACAAAAATGTTAATAGGATAACCTACCCAGGGGTTTAGCTGGGGCCCTTGAGGCATGCTCAGCAGATGTCGAAGCAGCAGCAGATTCCTGCCTCTTCCGCAGGTACTGCTGCAACTTGCACATGCGTGTCCCTGGTACGCAGCTCTTCCCCATGATGAAGTTCGCATAGCCATCAGCTCTGCCATCCCATATCTCCTTCCAAGTGCTCTTGGCCCGGGAACCAAAGCCAACCAGCTGGTCATCTTCTGATGAGGCTGCCGCAACACCCACTCCACTGGCCTCATAGGTGAGAAGAGACTGGATCTCTCCAAAACTAAGAGCATATTTAACAAAAGACTGTAGGCTGTCCTTGCCATGCCCCTCAGACATACAGATGCCTAATGCCTCCTCCTTCTGGAGGTTCTTGATGAGATACATAGTGTACCCTACATCATTCTCTAAAAGCCACCTGAAAGACTTCCCTTTATATTTCCCAAACTGGAGGATGTAGTCTCCCAGCACCTCCGTCCTGTCTGAGGAATCTCCTCCTCTCTGACGGACCACAGCCAGAGCATTCTGCCGCACAAGGTCCTCCCTCATGGCCACAGACTTGTCCTGCTGAGTGGGGTCGTCCTTAATCCGCCTAGCTTCTTTAGACGGCTCCTGAAGGAGAAATCCGAGTGGTCCCTTGCGGAACACAACACATATTATCCCTGGGAAGAACATCATTTTCTTCTGCATCTTGATCTACTTTGAAAGAATAATATATAATTTTAGGTTTAATTTACACATTTCTCAATATTTAAAATATTTAATTAAAATTACAAATATTGAGAAATATACAATCACATACTGTAGTTCAAAAGGTCGAAAAGACTATACTTTTTCATACATTTAAAAAAAATATATATTTTATGGCCAAGAGATGAACATTCAAAAAATAATTAATGGTTCAGTCTGTCAAGATTTTAGTTAGTGCAATGTATAATTAGTCAGACAGACAGTAGGTTTATCTGTAGGCAATTTATCAACACCTTAAATGTATGCTAGCCTATACATAGATTATTTGACATCACAATATGAAAACCATTGACATAAATCTTAAAAAACTATCATGTTCATTCATTATTTTTAGCTCGTATTCACCACCATCAACCATCAGAGATGCTGACCGGTTAACCCATCAACACAACATTGTCAGAAACGGACTGACAATAATATTTAACGTCACGACGACATGGAAACTATACACATGAATAATTAAATCGATCATGTTAATTAATTATTCGGTGCTTTATTTCATAACACGTCATCTCTTACAGAGCTACCGATGCTAGCTACAGTAACTACAGTAACAGTAAGCTACAGTAACCAATATGACTGTACATTTACCCATTAGTTTTAAATTAATCTCAAACAACATATCTTACCTTTGATAAATGAAAAATAGATGGCCGTGAGTCGATGTCTCCACAGAAGTTTGGCAAAAAAAAAGTTTGTCTCGTAAAAGTTTCCAAAACGTTGCGCGCCAGTAAAAACTCGGAACAGCGCCAAAAGTCGTAGTGGCCAAAAATATATTACATCCGTAGTGGTTTAGCATTACCATTGAGAATGAATGTGAAACGGTTTAGGGCCGTTTAGCTAAACAATTCTCGGGTCCGGCGCGGGAGACCCGGGTCCGATTCCCGGCCAATGCAAGAAGTTCCTTATGGTGTGCCAGAGGTCCTGATCTTTAAAAAAAGCTTTGTAATGTAACTTCTACTAATCTGCATTACTGACATCGATTTGCAGCTCAAAGACAATAATCTGCCATTATGAATCTTGTCGTCATTGTGCTGCCGCAAATTATGTGCCACTCGAGTCTTCCTCATCTTCCATCTATTTCACGACACATGAAGCAAAACCTCCCTGAATGTACCGATCACACAGTGACGTGTCTTTTGGAAAATGTAGAGCATTGGTGGTTCAGTGGTAGAATTCTCGCCTGCCACGCTGGAGACCCGGGTCCGATTCCCGGCCAATGCAAGAAGTTCCTTATGGTGTGCCAGTGGTCCTGATCTTTAAAAAAAGCTTTGTAATGTAACTTCTACTAATCTGCATTACTGACATCGATTTGCAGCTCAAAGACAATAATCTGCCTTTATGAATCTTGTCGTCATTGTCCCGCCGCAAATTATGTGCCTCTCGTTAAAGATGTTTTAACTCAAGATTAATAAGTCTTCCTCATCTTCCATCTATTTCACGACCCATGAAGCATAACCTCCTTCCCTAATTGTTCCGATCACACGAGGACGTGTCATTATGAGGCTGTAGAGCATTGGTGGTTCAGTGGTAGAATTCTCGCTTCCCAAGCGGGAGACCCGGGTCCGATTCCCGGCCAATGCATAAAGTTAATTATGATGTGCCAGAGGTCAGCTTCAAAAAAAGATTTGCAATGCAACTTCTACTAATCTGCATTACTGACATCGATTTGCAGCTCAAAGGCAATAATCTGCCTTTATGAATCTTGTCGTCATTGTGCCGCCGCAAATTATGTGCCACTCGAGTCTTCCTCATCTTCCATCTATTTCACGACCCATGAAGCATAACCTCCCTGAATGTACCGATCACACAGTGACGTGTCTTTTGGAAAATGTAGAGCATTGGTGGTTCAGTGGTAGAATTCTCGCCTGCCACGCGGGAGACCCGGGTCCGATTCCCGGCCAATGCAAGAAGTTCCTTATGGTGTGCCAGAGGTCCTGATCTTTAAAAAAAGCTTTGTAATGTAACTTCTACTAATCTGCATTACTGACATCGATTTGCAGCTCAAAGACAATAATCTGCCTTTATGAATCTTGTCGTCATTGTGCTGCCGCAAATTATGTGCCACTCGAGTCTTCCTCATCTTCCATCTATTTCACGACCCATGAAGCAAAACCTCCCTGAATGTACCGATCACACAGTGACGTGTCTTTTGGAAAATGTAGAGCATTGGTGGTTCAGTGGTAGAATTCTCGCCTGCCACGCGGGGGCCAGCCGCGGATAGTTGTAATACACTGACAGCCAATCATATTGCAGCATTTAGTCCCCGCTGTCCATGGTACTGAATTTTCTTTTCCTGTCCATGGCACTGAAACATTGCACTAGTTAAAATTCAGATGAAAGTCAGGTTAAAATCTACATCAGTTCAGTCTGAAATGAAGGTCCAAATTATAGTATGTAATATCAGTATCTCATGTAATATTACAGAGCAAAAATCATTTATAAATCAAGACTGATACTCTGTTAAATTCAGTACCAAGGACAGTGGGCAATCTGATTGTCAGTGAATTACAAATAACCTATTTAACCTATAAAATAATCTGACTAGTGTTTGAAGATGAAATCAAGGGAAACAAGTTATTTACTTAAAATCAATGTTTTATTAACCATATTTAAAACATTCTGCGAAAAAACAAAACAAAAAAAACAAGATCAATTAGATATATTTACAAAAGGAAATAAAATCAATCATATTAATCAGTACACAATTTACAAATAGCTGCAATTTCTATTAGAATTTCTATTTCTTTCTCTCTGCTGCCCATCTCTCCTTTTCCATGCCATGGAATGATGAGGCTTGAAATTCCCTCCATGTCATTTCCTGTACCATGCCTCTGTCTTTATATAAGGCAAGGACTTTAGCTGGGCAGTAAATATATTTTCCTGCCACTCCTGGAAACCCTGTGTGAATATGCTTGCTGTTTGGGCCCTGCTTTAGCTCTGTGCGACAGAAACGGCACATTCTTCCCTGAGGTTGAGGGTCCGGGAGTTTCCTCTTCTTTTCAGCTTTTTCTTCCACTCTGCTCTTTGTTAATTGCAGTTCACGCTGAAAGAAGTCAGTCTGTGCAAACTCTTCAAAGGCCATTCTAGGATTTGTCAGTCCCTCTATAGAATAGGCTTTAAACACCTTTGTGGAGCAGTAGTGATATCTAACAGGCCCTTGTTGATAAAAGTGATGAATTGATGATCCGTCACTTTGGTGCCGGGATTTTGGCTGCCCACACGCGAGACATTTTTTCGTCTGTCTGGGTTTTTGTTGCTGTTGCTGCTCCTGCTGATGTAGCAATATGTCCTGTACTATTTTCTGTACATTCTCTTGTGTTAGTGGCTCATCAGATGCCGGCTGTGAGATCGGATCTGCTGGATTCACAGTGGCTGGTGGCAGTTCTACAACTGGGACATGGACTGTCTCACTTCCCTCAGTTAAACTTTGCCACAGTTTTTGTGTCTCCAAAAGCTTTTCTGGACTGGTGTTGAGTGATGAACTTGTGTTCACCTGTTTAGCCAGGTGTTTTATGTACTGTGTTATATGGTATTTGGTTGTGGGATGAAGGAGACTGTTTGGATCTGTGGCAGACCGATGGACCATAGCTGCATAGTCTTGATCCACAAGCTTCAACATGTCTTTCTGTCCATGGTAATTGTCATAACTCCCGACTGGATTACCGCGTCCAGAGGGAACACCTTATTTGCGGTCAGAAACAAAAGAAATTTAATTTTGGAGCCTGGAATGTGCGCACTCTGATGGACACCTCCAGTGACAGACCTGAGAGACGGACCGCTATCATAGCCAGAGAACTGCAGAGATGCCGGATTGATATAGCTGCTCTCTCCGAAACCCGACTGGCAGGTAAAGGGCAGCTAAAGGAGGAGAAAGGTGGCTACACTTTCTTCTGGAAAGGAAAGCCAGCCGATGAGGCTAGAAATCATGGAGTTGGACTTGCCATCAAAAACCAGCTTGTCAACCACCTCTCTGAACTTCCTGTGGGGATCAGCGAGCGCCTCATGACAATTCGTCTGGTGTTGGCCAACAACCAGACAGCGACAGTAGTGAGCGCCTATGCCCCTACCCTAGACTCCGACGTGGAAGAAAAAGAAGCATTCTACGCCTGCCTGGAAGAAACCCTGTCAAAAATCCCCAGGGAGGACAAGATCATCCTTCTTGGAGACTTTAATGCTAGGGTAGGCCGGGACCAACACCTCTGGAAGGGCACTATTGGCAAGGAGGGCATCGGTAACATCAACTCCAATGGAGTGCTGCTTCTGAGTAAGTGCGCTCAGCACAACCTGGTCATTACCAATACTCTCTATCGACAGAAAAACAAATTTAAGGCATCTTGGAGACACCCTCGCTCCAAGCAATGGCACCTTATTGATTATGTAATCGTAAGGGCCAGGGACCGCGGTGATGTAAACATCACAAGGGCCATGATAGACTCTGACAACTGCTGGACAGACCACCGCCTCATTCGATCCACAATGTCCATCAAACTTAAAAAAAGGAGGAGGATTCAGAAGAAGCAGACCCGGCGAAGACTGAACCTTGACAGCCTGAATGAAACTACCACTCAGCAACTACTTCAGGACTCTCTCGAGAAAAGTCTTCAGCAAGAATATCCTGATAACATCGAAGATCACTGGGGACTTCTCAAATCCACCATCCATGACTCATGTAAATCCACCCTTGGGTATCAGTCCAGGAAACATCAGGACTGGTTTGATGGAAATGACTCAGAGATAGAACAACTTATCTCCAGAAAACGAAAAGCCTTCCGAATGTGGCAAAATGACATAACATGTGAGGCCAAAAGGGCAGCACACTCCAGAGCCAAGGCTGACGTTCAGAGATTGGTGAGGGAGCTCAAGAATAACTGGTGGACAGAAAAGTCTCTAGAACTCCAGAGACTGGCAGAATCAGGTAACACCAGAGGCTTTTTTAGTGCCACTAAGGCTTTCTATGGCCCTAGCCATCGTGGTTTAAATCCCCTGCGCACAAAGGATGGACAGACTCTTTTGAAAGACAATGACTCCATCAACGCACGTTGGAAGGAGCACTTTCAAGAACTTTTGAATAGTGACAGCTCAGCCGAACCAGACATCGCCGACCACATCTCGCAGAGCCCCATCAGAGAAGACATGGGGGAACCTCCTACCCTAACTGAGGTTCACAATGCCATCAAAAGTCTCAGGAATAACAAGGCCACTGGTCCTGATGGGATTCCCGCAGAGATACTAAAGGAAGGAGGACCAAGGCTCTGGTACCACATCCACCATCTACTCATTAAGGTCTGGGAAAGGGAAGAGCTCCCCTCAGAGCTCCGGGATGCCCAAATTGTTACCATATTCAAGAAAGGGGACAAGGCTGAATGTGGAAACTACAGGGGCATCTCGCTCTTGTCAACAACAGGCAAAGTTCTTGCTCGTGTCCTCGCCAACCGCCTCCTACCACTATCTGAGGAGATACTCCCTGAATCACAGTGCGGTTTCCGTTCGTCTAGGGGAACAACTGACATGATCTTTTCTGCTCGCCAACTACAAGAAAAGTGTCGGGAACAAGGACTGCCTCTGTACATGGCCTTTATAGACTTGACAAAGGCCTTTGACTCCGTCGATCGGCAGGCACTGTGGAGCATACTATCAAAGTATGGATGTCATGCCAAATACATCCGTGTGCTGAGGCTATTGCATGACGGCATGTCAGCCACAGTGCTCAACGGTGGCTCGGAATCTGAGCCATTTACTGTAGAAACTGGGTAAAACAGGGATGTATCATTGCACCCACCCTATTTGCCATCTTCATTGCAGTCATACTTCACCTTACTGGAAATGAGTTGCCACAGGGGATTCCAATCATTTATAGGACTGACGGCAGGCTCTTCAACCTCAACAGGTTTAAAGCCAAAAGTAAAGTCAGGAATACCACCATCATGGAGCTGCAATATGCCGATGATAACACAATTGCAGCACACTCCCCTGAAGACCTCCAGGGCATTCTAAATGCCTTTGCCAAGGCATACAGAGCCCTGGGTTTGGCCTTGAACATCAAGAAAACTCATATTCTGTATCAACCACCACCTAACCAGCTATCATTACAGCCCATTATCAAAGTGGATAACACCTCTCTGGAAAACGTGGACCACTTTACCTACCTTGGCAGCATTCTCTCCTCCAAAGCTGATATAGACTGTGAAGTTAAACATCGCCTGAGCTGTGCCAGTGGAGCCTATGCCAAACTTAGGACAAGAGTCTTTGATGACCGAGACCTGAGGGCTCAAACCAAGGTCCTGATTTACAGAGCTGTGATTCTCCCAACTTTGCTGTATGGAGCGGAATCCTGGACAACCTACAGCAGACATCTGAGAGCACTGGAAATATTCCATCAAAGAGCCTTAAGGAAAATCTTGAGGATCAACTGGGAAGACAAACGTACAAACTCCAGTATTCTGGAAGAAACGAATATGCCCAGCATCACTACCACCATAATGCAGCACCAACTCCGATGGACAGGACATGTCATCCGCATGCCCAACAACCGTCTCCCAAAGCAGATCCTGTACTCCCAGCTAAAGGAAGGACGGCGAGCCCCTGGTGGGCCAAAGAAACGCTTTAGGGACATTATCAAGACCAGCCTGAAAAAGTTTAACATCACGTCCGGCGACTGGGAAAATCTAGCGTTAAACAGGGACTACTGGAGAAAAGGCAGTGCTCGAAGGTGCAGCACACCACGAAACAGAACTCCGCCGTGCCGCAGATGCAAAGCGGAAATACCGCAAGGACAAACAGAGAAAGGCTCCACCACTACACAACACCTCAACCTTCCAATGCCAACATTGCAGCAGAATCTGTGGATCACAGATCGGCCTTTACAGCCACCTGAGGATCCACAAATAAAGGTGACCCGACGGAGAGGACAGTCATACTCGTCTCGAGTGACCGCCGAAGAAGAATTGTCTAGAAGGCCGTCGATAGCCTCCTTCATTGATGATGTCCAGCGTTTGTGGTCCAAGACGAACACTCGTCCACAGTCTTGATTGGTCCAGTGCGGGCACTCCTTGGTGAGGACTGCAAAGGCAGGGGTGGGGTATTTGAGGTTTCTGGAAAAAAAGAAAAAAAGTTAATTGTTATTTTACTCATTTTCTGAGATGATGTTGATGAGTACAAAAAGTCATTTACAATTCCATTTAAAATGTTGTTCATGGAAATTAGTATTAACTTACCCATTTTAACTGGAGGTTCCATGCTTCCTTGGGACAACATCTGTACCTTATGGATTGCAGTAGGTTTAATTTGGGGGGACTGGGACACAGGCACAGTAGTGGGTGGTGCCGGGTTTGTGGATGGTGTTGGGTCAGGGGTGAGAGGCACAAGAACAGAAGTATCATCGTTCTTTTGCACCCTATGTTTGTTCCAATCAAGTTGAACTGGACGGCACTTGGGCTCTCTGTATTCAAGGCCAAACTTCTCTCCCGTATCCCTATCAGAGAGGTGAAGTACAGGGTATTTCTCTTTCCCAGTCACTCTCTTTGAAGCAGAGTTTAGCTCAGTTATCAGTACTGGATCAAACACAGGTGGGAGGATTACATCTGGCTGCTTAAGGTCCAGAAGCCTCTGGTAGTTCCACCGTGCCACCCCTGTCATTCCCTGGGCCTGGAACAATTCGCAAGACACATGAGTTCCAGTAATCCACTGGGCCTGGTGGAAATGATACCCCTCCTGTTGTGAGGTCCCTCTGACTGGAATCCATATGGGGACTTTTGCACCTTCACCAGGGACATGATTAAGCTGCAGAGTTCCCCCATACCTGTACAAGATTCCCTCTGTGACCTCAGGGTCACTGAGGCACCCACGGAGAATGTGCACCCTCTGGATACGCCATGTCTTCAGCATGGATGGTTTGAAGAGAGGTAAGTTGTTTGGGTCTGTGGTCAGGTGGAAATGCAGAAGAACTTTCTCCACTCTGTCGATCAGTTCTGTTGGCTGTGGAATTCTGGTCCTACAGTGCTCTCTGGTGTGCTGTTTTGTAGGATTTGATGGCTGAATTCCACAGAACTGATAAGCATCCCTGAGCTTCTGCAGGTCTTCCTGATCCACGACTGAAAAAGCAGCAGAGAGGAGCTGACAAAAGGTGCTGTAGAGGGGATGATGCTCTGAAGTGCACTCCCGTGTGAAACGCCTCATACAGTGAAACAAATCCAACTTGACCACAATGTTGGGGTTGTATTGTGTACGGGATGCACAGGTGTTCTCCAAAGGCCCAGCAGTGGCCTCAGTGATGATAGATTGTGTGGTACTCCAGGCATCCCAGTTGAGGTGCTCTCCGTGGTGAAGGTCAGGGATTCTGAATGGTGCGCAGCAATCCCTGAACACAAGTAGGAGGAACTGATTAGAATTACAAAAATTACTCTCTTTGATAGGGATGTAATGATTAATTTGCAATCGGTTGAAAAGCGATAAAAATATGTGACGATTCAAGTCGGTTGAGATGTTAAACAAATCGCGATACACGTTTTAAAGAGCAGGGGCGTTTACTGTATACTGTGAACCTTTTAATTTTTTATAATTTGTTGATTTTTATGGCATATTTTTCTAAATGTGTTCTGTTTTTTTTTAACTCTTGCTAGTGTAATGATACAAATTATAACATGAAATTATAATCTTGCCTTTATTAAAATGTGAAACCCTTTCAATGTGGCACTAATTTTACTTAGTCTTTTTATTTCTGCTATTCATCTGTGCAAGATGAGTGTGTGAAGGTACCAGTGTCCAGCCTCTTGACCAGACAGACAGAAAGACTGAGTTGAAACAACATTGAAGGGACTTTTTCTGGATTGGTTTTAAAATTTCAATGTAGTTTTATTATTTAACTAAATATATTTCAATTTTAAAAAGGAAATCTGCAGCATTTTGTCTGAGAAATAATAAAAGGAGACTTTTTCATTTATAATTTGTCTAAAATCCAATTTGTTTAAAAAAATCGTATCGTGAAAACAGTATCGAGATTCGTATCACATCGTAGGTTGAGTGAATGGTTACATCCCTACTTTTTGAGAGCCACAAATTTTATATATGTTAGTGATAGTGGAAGGAGATATTTTCCACCTGTCTACCCAGTGGTAATTGGCCTTCTCCACCCCTGCCTCGTTGTACCTCCTTGCTAACCCCTGGTACATGGGTTCAAGGGACTTCTCTCTCTCAGACTGCACCATCACCCAGGAGGCAATCATCCAATTCTCATTCATAACTGCATAGCTTGACATGGTACCAGATGACAAGGTCACTTTTCGTGCCACCTTCCTGGTGTGGTCAGACCGCAAGACCTGTCCAAAAGTGCCCTGCAGGAGCTTAGTGATAGCCGGCTGTTGGCGCCGGTACTCATCAATGAGGCAGTCAGTCAGGTAGTGAGCAGAGACAGAGACACCACACCACCCATCTGCGCCATCATAGGCTCCAAAAGACTGTGGCATGTTATCCTTCCTCACAAGGTGACCAAGAGTCGTCTGCCCGTAAACCCCAGCCTCAGCATCCCAGACGTTCTGTATGCTGTGAAGATATGCCAGGTGAGCTTGTTCATATTTAAGTTGCATCAGCTCATTCACCTGGTTTGCCATGTCTGAAGGTGACTTGCCAGTGCGCCTCAGCTCGTGAAGCACAGACTTACAAATGGCCTTTTTGTAAGTTAGGAAGGCTGGCAGAATGTTTGTGAACCGTTTTGGCAGTTTCTCCGTCCACTGAGGACTGTCAGCAAACCAGATCCTCTTGCACATCCTGCAGCGGAGACGTGAAGCAAAGATGTAGTATTGTCCACTGGTGCCAACAATCACTCGAGGCCTACCCACACCGGCTGAAACTATATCTGGCTTTGGACAACCATGAAGACATGGGAGAATATAATTATTTCTCAGTCTCACCATGATGTCACTTTCTGGTTTCCAAATAAAAATGGATGGAGCTGAAAGAAATTGCGGGATGGGAGCACTGACACAGTGTCAATGAGTTCTGGCTGTGGCGGGAGACGCAATAATGAAAGGGCGTTTCCTGGCTTGAGCAAATGGTGGGACCCAGGCCACAGTCCCAGAGATTGGAGCTCTGTCTTCATCCACACTTTCTGATGATAAGAACAGGTCCAACGGCTTATATCCTGATCTGGTCTCTGTGCCGGTGGGGCAACAAAAGCAGAAGGCCCTGCTGTGGGAACAAAGAACAAGGAAAAACAAAAACATAATTAGTGACTTGTTTTCCATTTATTCCAAACATATATTAACAAACATGTATTCATTACATAAATTAGCTCTTTGTTTCTGCATTACATTAATACTGTGACTATTCAATGTGTTTGAGTTCTGTTTTCCTTGTATCTTGGTTTCCCCTGTCTTTGTGGTTTTTGGTTTAGCCCTGTTAAGTTTTCCCGCTCCTCGTTAGTGTTCAGTTTTCTCACCTGTGTTCTGTTAATTATCTCATTTGGTTCAGTGTATTTAAGCCCTGTGTTTTCCCTGAGTGTTTGTCGATCGTCGTCTATGTGTGGTTGTTTGTAAACCCTGAAACCCTGGAGTTTTTGTTCTTGTTTCAGTTTGAAATAGTTCATTTTTGTTATTAAAAGTCTTATATTGAGAATTCCGTGTCCTCGTCTTCGGTCATCCTGCACCAACCCTGACAGAACGATCGACCACAAAATGGATCTTGCAGCAGTGGAGATCCTCCTTCTCTCCCAGGAGAACCAGTCCCTCGAGGCACACACACAGAGGTATTTGAACTTGGTACCCCTTGTGCATTATGATGACACCAGCCTCTGTGTGTTCTTCCGGGCAGGTCTCAACCCAGAGACCAGAGCACGCCTGCCCGGGGACGGGCCTCGGGGGAACTTCCAGGGCTATGTGGAGTGGGTGCTGGTATCCTGTGGATCATCTCTCACCGTCGATGATGTCACCAGCCCCACTCCAACCCCACCATCCAGCCCAATTGAACCTTCGCCGCTGGTCCCGGCCAGTCTAGTCAAGCCTTCGCCGCTGGTCCCAGCCAGCACAGAGACCCTACCGCTGGCCTCTGCCAGCATGGACTTAATAGACTTTTTCACAGAGCCCGTTGACCCAGAGCCAGAGCCCGTTGACCCAGAGCCAGAGCCCGTTGACCCTGAGCCAGAGCCCGTTGACCCTGAGCCAGAGCCCGTTGACCCTGAGCCAGAGCCCGTTGACCCTGAGCCAGAGCCCGTTGACCCTGAGCCAGAGCCCGTTGACCCTGAGCCCGTTGACCCAGAGCCAGAGCCCGTTGACCCAGAGCCAGAGCCCGTTGACCCAGAGCCAGAGCCCGTTGACCCAGAGCCAGAGCCCGTTGACCCAGAGCCAGAGCCCGTTGACCCAGAGCCAGAGCCCGTCCAGCCGGAGACCGTCCTGCCAGAGACTTCTTCCCCGCTGGTCCCGTCCAGCCCTGCCGAGCCCTCACCGCTGGTCCCGTCCAGCCCTGCCGAGCCCTCACCGCTGGTCCCGTCCAGCCCTGCCGAGCCCTCACCGCTGGTCCACGTCTGTCACGTCACGTCTGCCCAGCCTGTCCCAGAGCCTGTCCCTTTTCCAGTCACTCTCCCCATTAATTTTTTGGGGGGGGGCCATAGGCCCTCGCCGTGGGCGCCGAAGGACCCACGGCCACCTGAAGGGGTCTCACCGCCATGGCCACCCGAAGGGGTCTCACCGCCATGGCCGCCCGAAGGGGTCTCACCGCCATGGCCGCCCGAAGGGGTCTCACCGCCATGGCCGCCCGAAGGGGTCTCACCGCCATGGCCGCCCGAAGGGGTCTCACCGCCATGGCCACCCGAAGGGGTCTCACCGCCATGGCCACCCGAAGGGGTCTCACCGCCATGGCCACCCGAAGGGGTCTCACCGCCATGGCCACCCGAAGGGGTCTCACCGCCATGGCCACGCCCTCAGCCTGCACCGTCGTGGCCACACCCACAGCCTGCTCCGCCCTGGCCACGCCCACAGCCTGCTCCGCCCTGGCCACGCCCACAGCCTGCACCGTCGTGGCCACGCCCTCAGCCTGCACCATCGTGGCCACGCCCACAGCCTGCTCCACCCTGGCCACGCCCACAGCCTGCACCGTCGTGGCCACGCCCACAGCCTGCTCCGCCCTGGAGGCTTCCTGGACCTGCACTATGCCCTCGTCAGCCTCCAGGGCGCCCACCCTCCCACCCCTTTGGATATTATACGGCGCGAGATCGCGCCTTCGGGGAGGGGGAGGTACTGTGACTATTCAATGTGTTTGAGTTCTGTTTTCCTTGTATCTTGGTTTCCCCTGTCTTTGTGGTTTTTGGTTTAGCCCTGTTAAGTTTTCCCGCTCCTCGTTAGTGTTCAGTTTTCTCACCTGTGTTCTGTTAATTATCTCATTTGGTTCAGTGTATTTAAGCCCTGTGTTTTCCCTGAGTGTTTGTCGATCGTCGTCTATGTGTGGTTGTTTGTAAACCCTGAAACCCTGGAGTTTTTGTTCTTGTTTCAGTTTGAAATAGTTCATTTTTGTTATTAAAAGTCTTATATTGAGAATTCCGTGTCCTCGTCTTCGGTCATCCTGCACCAACCCTGACAAATACATTATTAGCTAACTGTAATTTTTATATGTACATTTCTGAAACGCATAACTGATAACATCACTGAATTGTAAAGTACTAGACACATGTATTTTCTGTAAAGCTGCTTTGAAGCAACATGTATTGTGAAAAGTGTAATAAATTTGAATTAAATTGAATTGAACATGTTGTCATTTTCACACATTGTATGATTATCACAGATTGTATAATAAATGAAAACATATTTTGGCCATAGTAACATCTTCAGAGTAGTTATAAAAACATCTTACTGTGTGGTTTCTCAGGTGTACGAGGGGCTGGTGATGGGGAGCACCAACAGAAGGACCACCTGAGAGAACAAGGATAAAAACAGAAAAAAGTAGGTTAGTGCAATGTCATCAGGGATGGGCAGTATTTCAGATACGTATTTTTATATTTTGTATTTGAATGTCTTTGAAAAAGAAATAAAATATATTTTGTATTTAAATACATTTTCTCCACACAGTATTTGATATTTTATTTTTATCCATTTCAACTGAGGTATTTAGTAGGTATTTAGTCTCAATCAAAACTAACTTTAGCTGGAAACAACATATTCAATAACCGCTATAAAACCAAACCATTCTTTGTTACCTTAAATAATATGTTTGTCTCTGTAAAGCTGCTTTGAAACAATCTACATTGTTAAAAGCGCTATATAAATGAGGATGACTTGACTTGACTTGACTTGACTAGTATTTTTATTTTAAATACATTTTCATGTATTTATGCCCATCTCTGGATGTCATAACATGTACACTTTTTATTCTTTTCATTATAGACTGTAAAATAAAAGGACACATTTGGGCACAATAACAATTGAGAAAAGAGTTATGAAAACATCTTACTGTGTGGTGGATCAGGTGTATGAGGGGGAGAGGAGGTCTCAGAAGGTGGGAGGGTTCCTAAAAAGATCAATGTATGGTTCAGTTAAAACCAATAAACTTGGTTGCTTTATATTGCATAATTCAATGTATTAACCCTATTTGTTACCACTGCTGTACAGCCTTGAATAAACTCATTTATGGGCCAAATAAAACTGAATATATATATATATATTTTTTTAAAACCATCCCGTGATACACACCTGGTGCTGAGACATTCACCAGAAACTGCAGTTCAGGAGGAAGGGGCATAGGTCTCTTCACTGTAGGCATGGCAGGGACCACAAGGAAGGAAAGACAAGCGGATAACAAAAAGCATTCATCAGTAAATTATTGAAGTATAACTGATATTATCACAGTGCAAAAGACAATTAATCTATTGGATTAATATGAAAGATGGAGAAACAAATTACACTGCAATTACCATCTACTAGTGGCTTCTGCTGTTTCCTTTGGGTGTCAGCAGGTGGTCTGGACAGTGAAGCAGCTGGTACTAAAATAGACATTATTATGTCAGTTAGAAACATGAAACAATCAGTCTTGGTAAAGACACAAACCACAAAAATCTTACTTCACCTGCTAAGTCTTATAAATCCAAGGGGTACTTCATTCTGATATAATATTTGAATGGTAATATAATGGTAATACACTTTATTCATACACACATTTTTGTATGAATTGATGCTCAATTATAATAATCTGTTTAGCCTTTAGTAGTCTAAGCAGGGGAAGCAATATGATTTTTCCTACCTTAAATAACATGCATGAGGAAAAAAATGTGTTACGTACCCTCACCATTGAGGAAATCAATTCATGAACCATATTGGTTGCTAGAAACATCAGCATGCAAACATAACATTAGTGGAACATGGCCATAACATGGCCAGAACATGAACATGGCCAGAACATGAACATGGCCAGAAAACACACAAAAAAGAACGGTTTAATTCATGGTTGTTTTGGAGAGCAATTCATTGTGGCTCGATCCAACATGTGTGAACTTTTATGAAACCTATTTCAATTCCTGTGGCTTGTCCCAGTACAGCAAATGATGATGATGAAGCAGCATCTGGCAACACACAATAAGATTCAATGGTATAGCAGACTCGCATTTAATAACACTGTTTGAGCCAAACTCAATTTTGAATGTTTAGTCGGTAGAAAGTCTGTACTTACAACACTGTACCAGTTCCTTGGTGGGCGATATACTCAGCATTGCTTTCTCCAGGTCCTCATCATCATCCATCCCTGTGACACAGACAGAAACAATTCATTGTATTTTGGTTAAAAGCATGTGTTCCATGACTGAGTTGTATTTAGATGTAAATGAATACAGGTACAACAAAAACTAACACATTTTTTTGCATACTGAATAAAAAAAACCTACTCATGGGTTCATCAGGTGCATTTGAGGCAAGAACTGGTGGAGAGGAGACAGAGGCTGACTCCTTGTTTCTCAGGTATTGTTGCAGTCTGTACATCTGAGTCCCTGAAAAACACTTAGTCCTCATGATGAAGGCTGCATAGCCATCAGCCCTACTGTCCCACACCTCCCGCCAGGTGCTCTTGGCACGAGAGCCAAAGCCAACCAGCTGGTCATCCTCTGAGGCTGCTCGAGTTTTGGGCTTTTCCGACTCATAACATAGAAGAGATTGGATTTCGTCAAAGCTGCGGGCATAACCCACAAAGGTCAACAAGCTGGCCTTGCTGTGCCCCTCCGTCATAAACACTCCAGCAGCCTCTTCTTTCTCTGTGTGCTTTATGAGGTAGATTGTGTAGCCTACATCATTTTCCAAAAGCCACCGGAAGGATTTCCCCTTATATTTACCAAACTGTAAGATGTATTCCCCCAGCACCTCTGTCCTGTCCGAGGCGTCCCCTCCTCTCTGATGGACCACAGTAAGGGCATTTTGTTTGACTATATCCTCCCTCAGAGGTGCAGACTTGTCCTGCAGAGAAGGGTTGTCCTTGAGCAGCTTAGCTGCATCTGTTGGATCCTGACGGAGGTATCCTCGAGGTCCCTTGCGGAAAACAACTTTGATCCTCCCAGGAAAGAAACTGAATTTTTTTTGCATGTTGGCCTGTGACATATGAGGGGGAAAAACTGTATTAGATGTATATATTAAACATGTAGGTCTTTCATTTTTTTAAAAAAATATTTTTTTGTATTGCTGCTTTAGATTTTAGTATACAGAAGCTGCTCTGGGTCAAATCTGACTTATTTAAAGGTCTCCAGAGGGGGGTCATATCAAGAAAGGAATCTAAACAGTGAAAGAATACTTACACGCCTTTCAAGGTGCTCTGAACTCTACACACACACACACCCCTCCATTTTCTCACACCAATCAACATTCACATTTCTGTCTTTTTGCACTACTGACAATTTGCTTTTTGGACTACTGACATTTGTACAGCTCTTTTACAAATATATCAGATACTACCACATTCAATCAGATATATAAGTTTGTAAATGTTCATATTCTTGTGTTTTATCTGTATACATTTAATACCATGCATGTCCTATGTACTGTGGTCATGCAACAATGGTAAATATATGGTTATTGAGATTCTACTACAAAATAATGTACTACTAATAATGTAGTAATATTTTTAATGGTAAAAATAGTACTTTTAGTGGTAAAACCATGGATAATTCTCACACGTTCTCACAGGGCCTGCGAGCGAACATTTTAACATCTCGTTTTTGAACTATTTAATATATGCAATCTCATAAGCATTACAAAAGTTGAAAATAATGGTCAAGCCCATTCATAATTTAGCTTTTAATCAACAGGTGACGTGTTAAAGATGACAAACAGTTAAGTTGGCAAGCTCGGGGAGCATTATTATGCGTGTTATCATGGAGAAAACTAATCTGATACAAAGATAACATTTAATTGACGTATCCAAGACTAAACAAAACCATTACACAAAAAAAACTAAACAGAAAAAGTCAGATGAGTTGAAATATGATGAACGCGGTGTTGTTTCTCTCTTCGAGTCGAGATGAAAATGGCTACTTTAAAAGTTCCCGGGGCTGCCAAAACACGGAAGAGCGCCAGGAGAGCGTTAGTGGCCGAAATAATATTGCATCCGTAGTGGTTTAGCACTACCATTGAAAATGAATGGGAAACTGTTTAGGGCCGTTTAGCTGAACAATCCACGGCCGCCGCGCGGGAGACCCGGGTCCGATTCCCGGCCAATGCAAGAAGTTCCTTATGGTGTGCCAGAGGTCCTGATCTTTAAAAAAAGCTTTGTAATGTAACTTCTACTATTCTGCATTACTGACATCCATTTGCAGCTCAAAGGACAATAATCTGCCATTATGAATCTTGTCGTCATTGTGCGCCGCAAATTATGTGCCACTCGAGTCTTCCTCATCTTCCATCTATTTCACGACACATGAAGCAAAACCTCCCTGAATGTACCGATCACACAGTGACGTGTCTTTTGGAAAATGTAAAGCATTGGTGGTTCAGTGGCAGAATTCTCGCCTGCCACGCGGGAGACCCGGGTCCGATTCCCGGCCAATGCAAGAAGGTCCTTATGGTGTGCCAGAGGTCCTGATCTTTAAAAAAAGTTTTGCAATGCAACTTCTACTAATCTGCATTACTGACATCGATTTGCAGCTCAAAGGCAATAATCTGCCTTTATGAATCTTGTCGTCATTGTGCGCCGCAAATTATGTGCCACTCGAGTCTTCCTATCTTCCATCTCCCATCTATTTCACGACCCATGAAGCATAACCTCCCCTGAATGTACCGATCACACAGTGACGTGTCTTTTGGAAATGTAGAGCATTGGTGGTTCAGTGGTAGAATTCTCGCCTGCCACGCGGGAGACCCGGGTCCGATTCCCGGCCAATGCAAAAGTTAATTATGTGTGCCAGAGGTCTGACTTAAAAAAAGTTTGCAATGTAACTTCTACTAATCTGCATTACTGACATCGATTTGCAGCTCAAAGGCAATAATCTGCCTTTATGAATCTTGTCGTCATTGTGCCGCCGCAAATTATGTGCCTCTCGTAGATTTTACAAGATTATAGTCTCTCATCTTCCATCTATTTCACGACCCATGAAGCATAACCTCCCTGAATGTACCGATCACACAGTGACGTGTCTTTGGGAATGTAGAGCATTGGTGGTTCAGTGGTAGAATTCTCGCCTCCAGCGGGGAGACCCGGGTCCGATTCCCGGCCAATGCATAAAGTTAATTATGATGTGCCAGAGGTCTGCTTAAAAAAAGTTTTGCAATGCAACTTCTACTAATCTGCATTACTGACATTGATTTGCAGCTCAAAGGCAATAATCTGCCTTTATGAATCTTGTCGTCATTGTGCCGCCGCAAATTATGTGCCACTCGAGTCTTCCTCATCTTCCATCTATTTCACGACCCATGAAGCATAACCTCCCTGAATGTACCGATCACACAGTGACGTGTCTTTTGGAAAATGTAGAGCATTGGTGGTTCAGTGGTAGAATTCTCGCCTGCCACGCGGGAGACCCGGGTCCGATTCCCGGCCAATGCAAGAAGTTCCTTATGGTGTGCCAGAGGTCCTGATCTTTAAAAAAAGCTTTGTAATGTAACTTCTACTAATCTGCATTACTGACATCGATTTGCAGCTCAAAGGCAATAATCTGCCTTTATGAATCTTGTCGTCATTGTGCTGCCGCAATAGTGCCACTCGATTCCATCTTCCTCTATTTCACAAAGCAAACTCCGAGACCATCAAGACGTGTCTTTGGTGTAGCATGTGTTCATGTAGAATTCTCGCTCCAGCGGGAGACGTCCGATTCCGGCAATGAATTTTTTGTGTGCGGGTCCTAAAAAGTTTGAATGACTTCTAATCTGCTTCTGCATGATTTGGCTCAGGCAATATCTGCTTTTGATCTGTCGTCATTGTGCGCGCAAATTATGTGCCTGAGTTCCATCTTCATCTTTCCCTGAGCAACTCCTATGTCGATCACCAGGACGGTCTTTGGATGTAGAGATTGGTGGTTCAGTGGTGAATTTCGTCCCCGGGAGACGGGCATTCCGCCATGCAATTTATGTCCAGTCTTAAAAAAAAGTTATGATCTACTATCTGCATTACTACTGATTGCAGCTCAAAGGCAATATCCTTTATGAATCTTGTCGTCATTGTGCGCGCAAATTAGGCATCGAGTCTTCTCATCTCATTTTCAACCATGAGATAACCTCCCTGATGTACCGATCACACAGTGACGTGTCTTTTGGAAAATGTAGAGCATTGGTGGTTCAGTGGTAGAATCTCGCTGCACGCGGGAGACCGGGTCCGATTCCGCCAATGCAAAAGTTCCTTATGGTGTGCAGAGGTCCTGATCTTTAAAAAAGCTTGTAATGTAACTTCTACTAATCTGCATTACTGACATCGATTTGCAGCTCAAAGGCAATAATCTGCCTTTATGAATTTGTCGTCATTGTGCGCCCAAATTATGTGCCCCCCGAGTCTTCCTATCTTCCATCTATTTCACGACCATGAGCATAACCTCCCTGAATGTACGATCACACAGGACGTGTCATTTGTGGTGTAGGCATTGGTGGTTCAGTGGTAGAATTCTCGCTTCCAGCGGGAGACCCGGGTCCGATTCCGGCCAATGCAAAGTTATTATGTGTGCCAGAGGTCGCTTAAAAAAAGTTTTGAATGAACTTCTACTAATCTGCATTACTGACATTGATTTGAGCTCAAAGGCAATAATCTGCCTTTATGAATCTTGTCGTCATTGTGCCCCGCAAATTATGTGCCATGAGTTTCCTCATCTTCCATCTATTTCACGACCCATGAAGCATAACCTCCCTAATGTACCGATCACACAGGACTGTCTTTGGGTGTAGAGCATTGGTGGTTCAGTGGTAGAATTCTCGCTTCCAGCGGGAGACCGGGTCCGATTCCGGCCAATGCAAGTTATTATGATGTGCCAGAGGTCAGCTTAAAAAAGTTTTAATGAACTTCTACTAATCTGCATTCTGACATGATTTGCAGCTCAAAGGCAATAATCTGCCTTTATGAATCTTGTCGTCATTGTGCGCCGCAAATTATGTGCCTCGTAAGGTCTTATCCTCATCTTCCTCTATTTCACGACCCATGAAGCATAACCTCCCTGAATGTACGATCACACAGGACGTGTCTTTGGAATGTAGAGCATTGGTGGTTCAGTGGTAGAATTCTCGCCTGCCAGCGGGAGACCCGGGTCCGATTCCGGCCAATGCAAAAGTTCTTATGGTGTGCCAGAGGTCACTTTAAAAAAGTTTGTAATGCAACTTCTACTAATCTGCATTACTGACATCGATTTGCAGCTCAAAGGCAATAATCTGCCTTTATGAATCTTGTCGTCATTGTGCTGCCGCAAATTATGTGCCTCTCGTTAAAGATGTTTTAACTCAAGATTAATAAGTCTTCCTCATCTTCCATCTATTTCACGACCCATGAAGCATAACCTCCTTCCCTAATTGTACCGATCACACGAGGACTTGTCATTATGAGGCTGTAGAGCATTGGTGGTTCAGTGGTAGAATTCTCGCTTCCCAAGCGGGAGACCCGGGTCCGATTCCCGGCCAATGCATAAAGTTAATTATGATGTGCCAGAGGTCAGCTTCAAAAAAAGCTTTGTAATGTAACTTCTACTAATCTGCATTACTGACATCGATTTGCAGCTCAAAGGCAATAATCTGCCTTTATGAATCTTGTCGTCATTGTGCCGCCGCAAATTATGTGCCACTCGATTGTCTTCCTCATCTTCCATCTATTTCACGACCCATGAAGCATAACCTCCCTGAATGTACCGATCACACAGTGACGTGTCTTTTGGAAAATGTAGAGCATTGGTGGTTCAGTGGTAGAATTCTCGCCTGCCACGCGGGGGCAGGTCATGTATAGTTGGAACTCAGTGACAGCCAATGAAATTGAAGCTTTGTTGACACTGTCCTTGGTGCTGAATTACCACTACAGCCAATCAGATTTTTTCTCATTATTATTGGTATGCTCGTCTAGACCTAGGTTCGAATCCCACTCATTGCAATCTTGAGATATGTTTTTACGCAACTCTGAGCCAATATAAACACAAAAAACCACCCCATAGCATATAAAGTTTATATCTATCATACAAAATCATTCAATCATTAATCAAATGATTTTTAGATTTTTTCTTTGTTTATTTGCCAAAGTAGCTATAGCATTAAATCAGGACCTTGGACAGCGAAATTAAGATGAGCAGATATAATGAAACAGATATAAATGTTATTCAAATTTGAAAAGTGTTATTCTACAATCAGGGATTTTTTTTCAAATTTACAAAATAAAGTTAATTATAAAAAGACCATTACAAGATGTCTTTCTTTTTACTGTTTATTGCTATGCAATTTACAGTTCCATTCAGTCTAAGGGTCTTAACTGTACAATTCCCTTAGGCAACACACACACACACACACACACACACACACACACACACACACACACACAAAACACACACACACACACACACACCACACACACACACACAATGCCATTATAAATGATTAAACTGGTATAAAACTATAAAAACTGAAGCTATAAAAGAAAGCCAAAGATATCAAGAGAATATATGCACAGACATTTACAGAAACAAGATTATTTTTTTTCCCCTTTCATTTTCCCTTCTCTGTCACCCATCTTTGCTTTTCAACCTCATAAAAAGCAGAGTCTTGAAATTCTTTCCAGGTCATCTCTTTGTCCATGCCCTGACCTTTGTAGATAGAAAATACTTTGGAAGGACAGTAAATATATTTCCCTGGTACCCCAGGAAAGCCTGTATGTATATGTGGACTATTTAGGCCCTGCTTCAACTCCATTTTGCAGAATCTGCACAGGCGACCAGTGTGTTGAGTATCAGACCTCTTGCGTTTCGGCTGCCCTTTCTCCTCAACACGTTTTTTTGTGGCTTCCAGTTCCCTTTGAAAGAACTCGGTCTCCATAAAATCTGGGAATGGCATTCTTGGGTTTGTTAGTCCTTCTCCACTGTAGGTTTTAAAAACTTTTGTGGAACAATAGAAGTACCTAACAGAACCTTGCTGAAAGAAGAAGTGGATGGAGGAGCCATCGTTCTCGTACCGAGATTTGGGCTGTCCACAGGCAAGACAAGTCTTTGTTTGCTTCTTCTTTTCTGTATGTTGCTGCTGCTGTTGTTGTTGCTGCTGCTGCTGTCTCACCATTATTTCCTCCACAATTTTCTCAATGGCATTTTGAGTCAGTGGTGTGGTCAGAGAATGTGCAGGTGGGTGTACAACTACTGCTGGGGTCACTGTCATAACTGGAACACTGGTAGTGTCACTACCCTCTGTCAGTGAATACCAGAGTTGCTGTCTGTCACGAAGTTTTTCTGGACTTGTGTTCAAGGAAGAACTGGTGTTTAAGAGTTTCGCTAAGTGCTTGACATACTGTGAAATGTGCAGTCTTGTGGTTGAATGGAGCATGCTGTTGGGATCAGTACAGGAGTTATGAACCATTGCTGCATACTCCTGATCCACAAGCCTAATCATGTCCTTCTTGCCATGGTGTTTCTTCAGTAAGGTGTCAATGGCCTCCTTCATTGAAGCTGTCCACCTTTTGTGATCCAACACAAACACCCTACCACCAGTCTTCACCGGTCCAGTGCGGGTGCTAGTTGGTGAGGCCGTCATAGGCAGAGGTGGTGTGAATGTGGTTCCTACATCAATCACAATAATATATAATCAGTCTTTGACCTAGATAATAAATACTAGCAGGATTTTTGGCAGGATTATCTATGAATGTTCACCTGTCTCTGAACGAGGCTCAAAAGAAGAGGACAGCGCGGGCACAGGCTGAGTGCTGGTGGTTACTATAACAGGAAGTAAACATTTTGTAATTACTTTCTGAATAAAGGAAAAATAAAGGTGTTTATGGAATGACTGTGTTTATCAAATGCTTACCTGTCTCTGAACGAGGCTCTGTACGGCCAGCAAAATAAGAGGACAGCGCGGGCACAGACTGAGTGCTGGTGGTTACTACAACAACAGAAAGTAAAACATTTTGTTAATTTATGGGTAAAAAGTCTGCTAACAGTATATTTTGAATTCCTGCATCTGTAAAAGTTTACCTGACTCAAGATGAAGACTAGGAGTCACATCAAGAGCAGCAGAAGGGTATTGAGACTGGGCAGTGGGTGGATCAACCTGCTCAGCTAGATTTACAGGTTGAGTGGTCTTGGTCTTGTGCTTTTCCCAGTCCAGAACAACAGGGCGGCATCCAGGTTCAACATACTCCAGCCCGAATCTTTCTCCAGTATCTACGTTAGTTACCCGAAGGGCAGGATACTTCGGCATACCTAACAGCCTTTCTGAGACAGTATTCAGATCAGCTATCAGAGAGGGATCAAAAGCTCCTGGAAGCCGAATACTTGACTGTTTCAGATCCACCAGACGCTGAAAATTCCAGCGTGCCACTCCTGTCATCCCCTGCGCTTGAAACAGCTCTGAGGAGACACGTGTGCCAGTGACCCACTGAGCCTGGTGGAAGTGGTAGCCCTCCTGCTGAGATGTTCCTCTTATGGGGATCCATATTGGAACTTTTGCCCCCTCGCCCAGGACGTGGTTAAGTTGCAGTGTCCCACCATGCCTGTAAAGGATTTGACCTGCAACCTCTGGATCACTTAAACAGCCCCGCAGAATGTGAACGCGCTGAATGCACCATGTCTTAAGCATAGAGGGTTTGTACAGGGGAACACCATTAGGATCTGCTGCCAAATGAAAATGGTGTATAACATCCTCAACCCTCCTCAGGAGTTCTCCAGGCTGTGGGATCTTTGTTCTGCAGTGCTCTCGAATGTGCTGCTTTGTGGGGTTGGCAGGCTGAATCCCACAAAATGTGTATGCATCCTTGAGCTTCTGCAGGTCTTCCTGATCCACCAGACTGAAAGCAGCAGACAAGAACTGGGAGAAGGAGCTGTAAAGGGCATGGTGCTCTGTAAACACTCACGGAGGAAGCGCCTCATACAATGGAACAGGTCCAGCTTGACGGTGATGTGCTGATTAAAGTGAGATCTGGAGGCACAGGTGTTCTGTAAGTTTCCGGAAGTGGCTTCAGCAATAATGGCATCCGTAGTCTGCCATGCTTCCCAGTTCAGGTGCACTGTTTTGTGAGGGTCTGGCACTCTGAACGGTGCACAGCAATCTCTGAAAAAAGAACAGAAAAGTATAATGGTTAATGCTGCTGTAGCAATCAGTCAATGGATCTGTTCATCAGTCAGGATATGTGATTATCTAATGTGCACATTTTCCATGTGATATGTCTTAGGCAAGGAATGGAATTATATAATCATTTTCACAATGCTCCATGGCCTACCTGTCTACCCAATGGAACTGTGCATTCTCCACTTCTGCCATCCTGTACCGGTTTGCGAGTCCCCTGTACATGGGCTCCAGTGATTTTTCCGTTTCTGACTGTACCATAACCCATGATAAGATCATCCAGGTTTCATTCATGATGGCATAGGATGACATCGTGCCAGATGTAAATGTAACCTTCCTGGCCACCTTCCGGGTGTGGTCGGAACGAAAAGCCTGCCCAAAGGTTCCCTGTAGGAGCTTATTAATAGCTCCCTCTTGGCGCTGGTATTCGTACAGGAGGCAGTCAGTGAGGTAGTGTGCAGACACAGCAATTCCATTCCATCCACTGGGATCATCATACTCCCCAAAGGCAGCAGGCTGGGTCTCTTTTCTCAGGAATCCTGTGATGCTTTTCTGTCCATACCTTCCAGCCTCAGCATCTAGGATATTCTGGCAACTGAGGAGGTAGGCCAAGTGTGCACGTTCATATTTTAGGTGCATCATTTCCATTACCTGATTGGCCATGTCTGTGGGTGATTTACCTGTACGTCGCAGTTCATCCAATAAAGATTTACAAATAGCCTTCTTATAAGTAAGAACTGCTGGCAACAAGTTAGTGAATCTTTTGGGGAGCTTTTCCAGCCACTGCGGGTTGTCTGCAAACCATTTCTTTTTGCAGACTTTGCAGCACAGACGTGACGAGAATAGGTAGTATTGACCCATGATGCCTGTAATCACACGAGGTCTACCAACCCCTGCAGATGTCACCTGTGGCTGTTTACACACATCATTGCATGGCAGAGCATAGTTATTCTTCAGCCGAGCCATCAGGCTATCGTTTTCAGGCTTCCAAATGAAAAAGGGATGAAGCTGAAAATATTTAGGAGATGGCAGATCAGTGATGGTGTCCATCAGCTCTGGCTGAGGTGGTAAACGCCACAATGACACGGTCTTCATGGGGTTGCTCACAGGAACCGAGCCAGGCCATAGACCCATGGATTCCAGCTCTGTCTTCATCCAGATCCTCTGCTGCTGGGAACACTTCCACTGGCGGACATCATGGTCATAGCTAAGTTGTGGAGGAGGATTTCTGGGATGGGATTTCTGGGATTCTTCTGAAAGCAGACAGAAGAATAGCTACAGACTTTCTTCTATCTATCAATCAGGCAGATGTTTGAAGAATCATCTAGATACTTACTTTGTGTTGTAATTTGTAAAGGAACTGGATTGGGCTTTGACAAAGCATCAGGAGCAGAGGACAATGGCTCTACAAATACATAGACAAATAATATAATAATAAAGATCTTTCTTTTAAATTAAGATAATAAAAAAGTAGCAATCAAAAACTAAGAACAACCATATTCATAATGCAGACATTTGTAAAGCTACATTAAAAACTCATTCATTAAATGAAGAGCAAGCAATTGAACAAGAAAAATGCTCGGAAAAATGTAGTATTTTGCAGCAGCAGAGTAAAGCAATCATCTTACTGTGTGATGCTTCAGCTATGTGGGAAGTGGTCTCTGAAGAGGAAAGATATGAACCCAGTATTAGTTTTAACTCTGCTTCATTGAAAATTCTACATTTGTCAAGTCTATATGCAGTACACCCTTACCATCTATAACACATTCCTCAAATGTAAGTGTCCTGCACACTCGAGAGCTGTCTATGGTGCCGCTGTCTCCTGAAACGGAGTAACATTTATCTATTAACAATTACTTATAAAATTGGTGAGGTATTATAAATATTAAACAAGATTTGGAATGCTAAACAGTTACAATGTGACTTTAGAATAAAAAATCAGCACAAAACCTAACATAAAACACCTGTATTTGAAACCGTTCTCTCACCTTGTGTCGAACCCGATGGATCTTTCTTCACAAGAAACTTCAACTCTTCAGGAATGGGCACAGGTATTGTGGGGTACAAGGGTGGTGCTAAAAAAAGAAAATATAAAAAACAAAGAACAATAAAAAGATCAATACCATAGTATATGAGACAAACCTTTGAATTGATGGGCGGAATTACAATGCATTTACCATGAACTGGTGTCACTCGTGGTTTCTTTTCAGCAGGTGATTTGGAGAGGGAAGCAGAAGGTCCTGTATGATAAATGTATATATGCAATTAGGCATATTAGGTTTAAAGACAAAAACACCCTAATCTTACTTCACATGCTTGTCTTAGTGGTATAAAATAAAATTACATATCCCCAGGAGGGATGTGAACAAAACATGCAAGAACGTGCATTTCATCATATGTTAGTAATATTTACAAGTTGACAAAAGCGAGGACTTACCCTGATTGTGGCAGGTATCAATTCATAAAGGGGAAATTAATTCATAGTCCCCAGGGACATTTACTATAATGCCAACAGCAAACGCATTGTTAATGGAACAAGGCCAGAACATGGCCAGAACACTGAGAACACAAGGATTTATGTTCAGTCCTGGAGATCATTTCATCACACAATTCAACAGAACTGTGCTCCAGTGCTGAACCCAATGCGCAAAAACCTTTTTTCTTCTCCATAGACCGCCCCAGTTCAGCTGCTGAGGAGGATGCTGGTGGTGGTAACACACAAAACATTAAAAACATTTGAGAGAAAACAGAACACAATCAATTTATAACTGAAGGAAATTATACTTACACAGCACCTGTAGCTTGGAGGGGGTGATGCTCAGCATTGCACTCTCCAACTCAACATCTTCATCCATCTCTGTGTTGGAGAAAGACAAGAATCAACAGGTTGTTAAAAAAAACATTTTCACAGAATGGATTAACTGAAGTGTAATGTATGAGTAAAATCATAAGTTATGTTCTTGTTAATATTAATTGATACAATGGCAATATGTCCTGCTGAAGATCAAATGAAAGAAAATACACAACTGACCCATGGGCTGAGTTATGGCACTTGATGTAGGTACAGGCGGACAGGTAGACTGCTGCTGATGTTGTTTCCGCAGGTATTGCTGCAGCTTGTGCATCCGAGTCCCTGGGACACAGGTTGCCCCCAATACAAAGGATGCATATCCATCAGACCGGCTTTTCCAAATCTCCTGCCATGTGCTCTTGGCACGAGCCCCGAAACCGACTAGCTGGTCATCCTCTGACGAGGCTGCTGGCACAGCTGCAGTTCTGGTCACATAGCTAAGAAGAGACTCAATTTCTTCAAAGCTGTGAGCATAACTAACAAATGACATCAGGCTGTTTTTGCTGTGCCCCTTTGCTATAAAGTCTCCAGCTGCCTCTTCTTTATGCAGGGTCTTCATCAGATATATGGTGTACCCCATATCATTTTCTAGGAGCCACCGGAAAGATTTCCCCACGTACTTCCCAAACTGCAAGATGTACTCGCCCAATACCTCTCTTCTGTCTGAGGCATCACCTCCTCTCTGACGGACCACAGTCAGAGCATTCTGATGGACCAACTCCTGCTTCTTAGGTGCCGACTTGTCCTGTAGAGATGGGTTGTCTTTGATCAGCCTGGCCTCATCAGTCGGATCCTGAAGGAGATAACCAAGAGGTCCCTTACGGAACACAACCTGAACCCTTCCAGGGTAAAACATGACTGTTTTGCGCATGTTGATCTGAGAGACAGAAAAAGCAATATTTTAATGTTATTATATATATATATATATATATATATATATATATATATATATATATATATATATATATAAGAGAGAGAGAGAGAGGAGAGAGAGAGAGAGAGAGAGAGAGAGAGAGAGAGAGAGAGAGAGAGAGAGAGAGAGTGTGTGTGTGTGTGTGTGTGTGTGTGTGAGTTTACATTTATATTACAGAGGTTACACTAACAAATATCATGGTCAAAACTATGTTACTACATTAACAACAGTAGAAAATATGGTTATTGAAAAGCTACTACTAAATACTGTTGCTGTACTATTTTACAGTGGTAAAATGGATAACTAGAACGAAAACATTCTCAAAGTTTTTAAACTATTTAATATGTGCAATCTCATAATACCACTTAATCCACATTTCTAAGAATAAAAAAAAAATCCACAAACAAAAAACAGAGCGAGTAAAGCTGGTAAAATAGCATTACGTAGCAACCACGGAAAAATAAAACACAACATATGTAAACACAAAAAACACAACACTAAAACGAGATGAAAGATATGTTCATTCGTAATTTAGCAAGCAAATCATACTACGATGAATTGGAAGAAGGAAATTAAAGCCGACAGGGTAAAGTTTGGCTCAGAATCAGTTCGCATAATGTTTCAGCATTAATAGTAAAAGATAAATGAAGAAACTTACCTTTGTTAGACGAGTTGAAAATGTGTAGAATAAAACGAACGCTGTTGTGATTCACTCTTCGAGTCGGGATGAAAATGGCGCATTTCAAATTTCCCGGGGCTGCCAAAACACGGAAGAGCGCCAGGAGAGCGTTAGTGGCCGAAATAATATTGCATCCGTAGTGGTTTAGCACTACCATTGAAAATGAATGGGAAACGGTTTAGGGCCGTTTAGCTGAACAATCCACGGCCGCCGCCCGCTTGACCCGGGTCCGATTCCCGGCCAATGCAAGAAGTTCCTTATGGTGTGCCAGAGGTCCTGATCTTTAAAAAAAGCTTTGTAATGTAACTTCTACTAATCTGCATTTCTGACATCGATTTGCAGCTCAAAGACAATAATCTGCCTTTATGAATCTTGTCGTCATTGTGCTGCCGCAAATTATGTGCCTCTCGTTAAAGATGTTTTAACTCAAGATTAATAAGTCTTCCTCATCTTCCATCTATTTCACGACCCATGAAGCATAACCTCCTTCCCTGAATGTACCGATCACACGAGGACGTGTCATTATGAGGCTGTAGAGCATTGGTGGTTCAGTGGTAGAATTCTCGCTTCCCAAGCGGGAGACCCGGGTCCGATTCCCGGCCAATGCATAAAGTTATTTATGATGTGCCAGAGGTCAGCTTCAAAAAAAGATTTGCAATGCAACTTCTACTAATCTGCATTACTGACATCGATTTGCAGCTCAAAGGCAATAATCTGCCTTTATGAATCTTGTCGTCATTGTGCCGCCGCAAATTATGTGCCACTCGAGTCTTCCTCATCTTCCATCTATTTCACGACCCATGAAGCATAACCTCCCTGAATGTACCGATCACACAGTGACGTGTCTTTTGGAAAATGTAGAGCATTGGTGGTTCAGTGGTAGAATTCTCGCCTGCCACGCGGGGGCCAGGCATGTATACCTGTAGATCGGTGACTAGCCAATCAGAAGTGAGAAAAATTTGAGGGCGTGTCCCACGTTTTATCAATATTATTCCCCACTGAAACATCGGTTCGAATCCCAGCTGAGGTGAAAATGAAGACATTATTTATACCTTTTGACACATTCACTAATTCATATATTTAATGGAGTATGAATCAGTAATCACTTTACTTTTGTTTTCTAATACGAAACTTGTTTCTGAAGGATACTTATTTTACTGATAAATGAATTGGTGCAATTTGATATATAACTTATTGTGCTTGTCCAAAATAACAGTCCTTATTTTTGTGATAAATTAATTGGTGCAATGTGATATATACTGTAACTTATTGCGTTTGTCCAAAATAACAGTCAAGGATTTTCAGGATATTTTCAGTTAAATTATGTTTTAATAAAAATAAACATCCAAAAGAGTAAAAGTATACTTTTATAAAATATACAATTATAAAACCTTTTTCATTTAAAAAGACTAATTTTACCACAACACTATGTACAGTACATGTTAAGTACACAATAATATGAACCAAGGCAGTTGGATTGAATGAAGAAATGTAAAAAAACTCAACATGACCAAAATAAACAATTAATCTATGAAATCAAGTGACAGTTTAAAAACACCTACTGAACAAAGGTCTATGGAAGAATAAAAAATAAACAGTCTACACACGGTACTTTTTCAGTTAAACAAAGATTATCCTACTGCCCATGTGCATGTATACAGTACAATTATAAATATGATTGTGCCAAAAGTAACAAACTAATAAAAAGTAAGAACAATATAACAACATGCTTATATTGTATGCAATATAATAATATACAAATATTAAATATTGTATGCAAAAAAAAATCTTACAGGTGAGACGCAAAGTATTTACAATTACAAAAGATTAAAAGTAGTGCTTTCCATCATCCAAATAATCGTAGAGTTTTGAAAATGTTTTGAACAAATTGTAAAAACATTTTAACTGATAAATTATGCATATATAACAGTAAAAGTTAAGCAGACTTTTTTACATTTTACAATCATGTATGGACCAACATGGCATTCTAAAGTAAAAAAAAAAAAAAACAGAAAGACAAATAAGCCAAGAACAAACCACAGTGGTTTCAGCATGTAACAGATATCCATAACAAACAAGATACAGAGTTATATTTTGTATGATACAATAATTACAATATATACATTAAAAACCAGGAAACATGAGGGCAGTCACTTTCCCTTTTCTGCTACCCATCTCTTTCTTTCTGCCTCGTAAAAGGAAGACTGACAGAACTCTCCCCAAGTCATCTCGTGAGTCATCCCCTCTGTCTGATATAGGGAAAACACTTTGGCAGGACAATATACATATTTCCCTGCCACACCAGGGAACCCAGTATGTGTATGTGGACTATCTGGGCCTTGTTTGAGAGGCTTGTGGCAGAACCTACAGAGGCGGCCAGTGGGATGCTGCTCCATGGCCTTTCTCTTTCCCCGCTCCTCCATTACCTGTCTTGCCTCTGCAGAGCGCTGCTTTGCGGCCTGTAACTCTCGATTAAAAAAAGGTGTTTCAGCAAAGTCAACAAACGGCATTCGAGGATTGGTGAGGCCTTCCGCTGCATACATCTGGTATACTTTTGTAGAGCAGTAAAAGTACTTCACGCTCCCAGACTGATAAAAAAAATGAATGGAGGAGCCATCACCAAGGTAACGTGACTTTGGCTGCCCACAAGCAAGACAGTTCCGTGTCCTCTTTTTAACAGGCTGCTGTTGCTGTTGCTGCTGCTGCTGCTTCTCCACAATCTCTTTCACCATCTGTTCAATCTCACCCTTAGTTAGCGGGGACTCCTGGGGCTTATTTCTGGGTGGGTTCACTGGGGCAGGTGGGAGGGTTACCACTGGAACACTTACAGTTTCACTACCTTTTGTGAGGTGATGCCACAGCTGCTGGGTCTCCAGGAGTTTCTCTGGACTGGTGTTCAGGGATGAACTTGTGTTCGTCATCTTGGCCAGGTGTTTCACATAACGTGAGATATGCTGTTTCGTGGTGGGGTGTAAGAGGCTATTGGGATCCCTGGAGGCAGCCTGCACAAGGGCAGCATACTCTGCATCCACCTGGGTGAGAAGGTCTTTCTGGCCATGGTACTTTGCCAGAAGGCCATCAATGGAATCCCTCATGGGCTGTGTCCACCGAAAATGGTCCAGGACAAAAAGTAGACCCCCTGCCTTGATGGAACCTGTGCGAGCAGCTCGTGGAGAGGGAGCAAAGGGCAGTGGTGGTGTCATCTCATCTAAAAGAGAGGAAATAGGAAACACTGAAATATCTGTAGTATTCATATAAATAAACAATAATTAAGGGATGAAGATGTGAGCTGAATCACCTTTTACATTGGTGGGCTGTGGAGGCTGGATCATTGTTTGAGAACCAGGAGAAGCCACACCAAAGATGTCATCCTGGAGCATAGGGTAATTAATTTGGGTTACAATCAGTAATGGTAGTTAGATTTTGTATTTTAGTGATTGGGACAGGTTTACCTGAGCAAAGTGTTCCTCCCTCACCTCCTCAGGTGTATGATCAGGTGGGAATATCGGTAACACTTTATTTGAAGGGGTGTGCATAAGACTGACATGACACTGTCATAAACATGACATAACACCTGTCATGAACATGAAGGAGTCTTTATGAATGTGTATGACTGTTGTCATTAAGTGTCATTCGGTAAATTATGACACTTTTAATGCAAAGTTGACATTGTTTAAAATGTCTTTGTTATGACAACTTGACATTACCCAAGACAAAAATGTCTTGATTATGACAACTTGACATTAACAAAGACAGAAATGTCTTTGTTATGACAACTTGACATTAACCAAGAAATCATAACCTGTCAACCTGTGACAACTTTGGCCGTCATGACACCATTATAACTGTGTCATGAATATTACCTGTCCTCAAGTAAAGTGGAACACATTGTACTAGTTTTAAAGATGTCATTAAGGGTTATTACACAGCGAAATGCTTTAAGTTTGATAATTAGACCTGTTATGACATATTTGTGACAGGTTGACAGGTTTTGATTTCTTGGTTAATGTCAAGTTGTCATAACAAAGACATTTCTGTCTTTGTTAATGTCAAGTTGTCATAATCAAGACATTTTTGTCTTGGGTAATGTCAAGTTGTCATAACAAAGACATTTTTGTCTTTGTTAATGTCAAGTTGTCATAACAAAGACATTTTAAACAATGTCAACTTTGCATTAAAAGTGTCATAATTTACCGAATGACACTTAATGACAACAGTCATAAACATTCATAAAGACTCCTTCATGTTCATGACAGGTGTTATGTCATGTTTATGACAGTGTCATGTCAGTCTTATGCACACCCCTTCAAATAAAGTGTTACCGGAATATCTCACTGAGAGCAGACGGCTGTGAGGACTGATGCTCTCCCTCCCCTGGAACAGGTACCTTCTGGGACTTGTGCTTGTCCCAGTCCAGGGGGACAGGACGACAACCAGGCTCCACATACTGCAGTCCAAACCTTTCTTTGGTGTCTGTCTGTGAGACAAGTAAGGCAGGGTACTTGGCCTGGCCTGTCACCACTTCTGAGAGCTTGTTCAGTTCCATGATCAGCAAAGGATCAAAAACTGCAGGCAGCTTCACTCCAGGCTGCTTCAGGTCCACAAGGCGCTGGAAATTCCATCGAGCCACTCCAATCATGCCCTGTGCCTGGAAAAGTTCTGTGGATACCTGAGTGCCTGTGACCCATCTCGCCTGATGGAAATGGAACCCCTCCTGCTGAGAGGTGCCTCTCACAGGGATCCACACGGGTACAGCTGCCGCCTCCCCCTTCACATGGTTTAGCTGGACCGTTCCACCATGCCTATAGAGGATCCCCTCTTCCATCTCTGGGTCACTGAGGCAGCCTCTGAGGATGTGGACTCGCTGAATCCTCCATACCTTCAACATCGATGGTTTGAACAGTGGCCCACCATCAGGATCGCATTCTAAAAAGAATCTTTGGAGAACGCTCTCCACTCTCTCCAGCAGCTCTTTGGGGTGTGGGACCCTAGTGCGACAGTGCTCCCTGATGTGCTTCTTTGATGGATTTGCAGGCACTATCCCACAGAAGACATAAGCCTGCTTCAGTCTCTGTAGGTCTGTCTGGTCCACAACACTAAAAGCTGCTGACAGAAACTTGCAGAAAGCACTGTGCAGTGGATGGTGCTCTGAAGTACACTCTCTGGAGAACCGCCGCATGCAGTGGAACAAGTCCAGCTTGATGTTGATTTCGCTATTATATTCTTTGCGGGAGGCACAGGTGTTGATGAGATGCCCAGAGGTTGCCGCAGTCACTATCGCCTCAGTGGTCTTCCAAGAATCCCAGAGGAGGTGCTCCTGGGGATCAGGGTTTGGGATCCTGAAGGCAGCACAGCAATCTCTGTTCCATACACAAAGAGAAGTATATTTAAAATATTAAACATTCAAATAAATAGGATACATGTATTTGCTATACTATATTTTGTTTATTTTACAAATATGTAAAATAATGCTGGTTCTTACCTGTCAACCCACTGGTAGTTGGCCTTTGGCAGTTTTGCAAAAATGTAACGACGGAACAGCCCCTCATACATTGGCAGCAGGGATTTATCACTTTCAGACTGCAGCATCACCCAGGACAAGATCATCCAGTTTTCATTCATCACAGCATATGACGACATAGTACCTGATGCAAGCACAACCTTCCGGGCCACTTTGCGGGTATGGTCAGCCCTTAATACTTGTCCAAATGTGCCTTGAAGGAGCAGATTGAGTGTGCTCTCCTGCCTATGGTACTCCTGAATGAGGCAGTCAACCAAGTAGTGGGGTGAGACTGTTACTCCACACCAGCCGACCACATCACCATACCCACCAAATGGAGCAGGAGTATTTGTTGCTCTTAGTGCCCCTGTGATGGTCTGCTGACCATAAAGTCCACTGTCTCCATCCAGCACATTCTTAACAGTGGACAGGTAAGCCAGGGGTGCACGCTCATACCTGAGGTGGAGAGCTTCGTTCAACTGATTGGCCATATCATTGGGAGACTTTGCTGTGCGCCGCAACTCATCCATCACAGTCTTACATATGGCCTTCTTGTGCGTCAGAAAAGCTGGAAAAATGTTGCAGAATCGACTTGGCAGCATGTCCATCCATTGGGGTTTGTCTGCAAACCAGTACTTTTTACAGACTTTACAGCTGAGCCGAGAGGCCAGAATGTAGTACTGGCTGCTTGTACCAATAATGACACGGGGTCGTCCAACTCCTGATGAGACAACGTGAGGATTCAGACAGCCGTTCAGACATGGCAGAGTGTAGTTGTTGCATACTCTTTCCATAATGGAGTGCTCTGGTTTCCAAATGAAGAATGGATGAAGTTGAAAGTATTTTGGTGATGGCAGCTTATAGACAGCATCAATAAGCTCAGGCTGAGGTGGGTAACGCCACAAAGAGATCATGTTCATTGGATGTCTCACCAGTCTAGAGCCTGGCCACAGTCCCAAGGATTCCATTTCTGTTTTCATCCAGATTCTCTGCTGGTGAGAGCAGTTCCATTGGCTTACATCCTGCTCATAGCCTGGCAGTGGTGGAAGTGCTGGCTTCTCCTCCAACTGAGTTGAGGGGTACCCAGCAGAGGCTGCAGGGAGTGCTGTGGGAGGAGTAGAGGCTGCAAGGAGTCCCGACTGGACAGCAGCTGCAGGGGGCCTGAGGGAGGAGTAGAGGCTATAGACTGTGCAGAGGTCACAGGGAGGAGGGCTGCAGGATGACATGGGTGACATTAGTCATAGATGAGCATTACATTTGTTAAATATGTTAAATCTGTTTTAAATTGTTTTAACTTAAATTATGTTACATTAAGTCCTTACATTGACAGAGCATGGTTTCCTGCACTGGTCTCAAAGGCGATGTGGTCTTGCTTGTCGATAACCCCAATTCAAGCAACTCTGGAGGTACTGGCAAAGGAACCCTCACTGGAGTTAATGGAATTGGTGAAAAACAATAACACTGATCAGAAACAGGCATATCCTTAATGTAGAGTCGGCATGTGTACACGTCCATATACTAACCTGGATGTGGAGATGCAGTAGAACTATATTCATCAGGCCGGTCTGGTTTTAAGAGTGTTGCTGGTGGTTTACACCTCCCTAACACAGAAAAAATGTAATGTCATTCTAATACCCTGTAGTACTGTCCCTTAGTAAATGTGTTATTTAGTAATGTAAATGATACAAACCCATAGAACACATGTCAATACTCTTTATAAAATTAGAGGTGTGGTATGTTAATGCATTACCATTACATGAGTACTACATTACATGCGTAATCTACAGCTTCATGTATCAAAACGGATGCGTCATTCTAGTTCAAATTAATACATATTTGTACTTTTGCTGTACTTCTGCATTTTGGTACATACCAAACCTTTAAAGTATAGCATGCAAAGAAACATGCAAAATAAGAACTCTGTACTTACCCTCAATGATGAGATATAAATGCCTTATAAATGTTAGTAGAACAATTGAACACAATAATTAGAACAGGCCTGAACGTGGCCTAACCAACAAACAGCAACAAATCAATGTAGAACAGATAATCCTGTTTCATGTCAGAATCATCCCTAGTATGCAAAGAAATAAGACCTTTGACCACTGGGACTCCAACAACTTCTGAACCTGAAAGCATAGCGAAGATAATTTTACTTTCAAGCATTTATAACATAAACAGACACAATGACATAAAACCCTTTACTGTTAAAGTACAGTACACACCAAACTACACACAGATGTGAAAAATGTAAAACACTGCTATGTGTCTTTTGCTTGTTCAGTGTACAGTGGTGTGTACAGGAGTCACAAGTACATGTATGTGCACAAATACACTGTATATACAGTATGTATGCACAATTGATCTGAATCTTGAATTGAGTTGAAACTGAATCAACACTTAAGTGACTTGAGCTGAATAATGTCACAATTGGCTTGTTAGAGCTGTTTTACAGCAGAATTTGTTTTGAATTTATTACTATTGTGAAGCTGCTGTGAAAATCTATACTGTAGCTTGTATGTATATTCAGTGTATATATTATATATATATATATATATAATATATATATATATATTAATATACACACACACACACTGAATATGCATACAATCCAAGTTAGAAAGTCAACTTTATTTCTAAATAAATAAGTATGTGTATATGTATGTGTATGTATATGTATAAGTATACGTATAATTATGTGTATGTATGTAAAAGTTTGTTTTTCAATTGCGTGTAAAGCGTATAATGTGCTTGCAGTTTTGCAGACTTGGTCTGAAGATTAGGTACATGACTGATTGATTTCACTGAGTGGGCCTCAAGTTCCACTTTTAGTGTGTAAGGAATTTAGAAAAACTGTAGTATAATAATGTACGGCCATTAGACCAGGCCTGATCACGCCTAATAATCAAACAGTGATTTGACAGTGTGTTGGATGGATAATCCTGATTGATGTCAGAATCATCCCCAGTGTGCAGTCAGAATAGGACCTTTGGCCATAGGGACTCCAACAACTTGTGAACCTGAGTGCACAGCGCAGAAACAATGTAACATCCCAAACATTTACCATCTTGAATAACGCTGAATAAAAATGTAATGATGTTTCGTGGAAATGAATGCAGTTTGATAGAGCATGTATGTGGTTCTCACTCAGTTGGCCTGGAATTTTAGATGAAAATGTGGGTAGCATCATCCTCCCCAATTCTTCACCTTCCTCCACTTCTATGGAAAAAGAACAAACCAAAGATTGGTATGAAAGGATGGAATTATAAATATCATCAACTGTTGTTTATTCAGGGAAAATTGACTGAGCATTAAGCTCTTTTACAGCAATACTCCACATTCATACAGGTCCTCATTCAGAAAAATATGGATATTGCAACCACAATAAATAGTGTCTGTGTGTGTGAGCACACATGCACCTACACAACCAGTCAAAAGTTTTGGATCGGTACGATTTTTAATATTTTTAAAAGAAGTCTCTTCTGCTCACCAAGGCTGCACTTATTCACTAAAAAAACAAAAACAAACAAAAAAACAGTAATATTGTAAAATATTTTGACAATTTAAAATAACTGTTTTCTATTTTAACATATTGTATAATGTAATTCATTTTCAGCATCATTACTCCAGTCTTCAGTGTCACATGATCCTTCAGAAATCAGTATAATATGATGATTTGATTATTACTATTATCAATGTTGAAAACAGTTGTGTACATTTTTTACAGGGTTCTTTGATGAATAGAAAGTTCAAAAGAACAGCTTTAATTTGAAATAGAAACTTTTGTAACATTATAAATGCCTTTACTGTAACTTTTGATCAATTAAATTCATCCTTCATGAAAAAAAAAATTGTCTGTGTGAGGTTTTCTTACTCAGTTGGCCTTGGAATTTGGATGGGGATATAGAAAGCATCATTCTCTCCAATTCTTCATCATCCTCCATTTCTGTAAAACAAAGCATAAAAGCAAAGATGCGAATCATATGTCATCCCACATTTACATATTTCAATTTTACCTTATACTCAACTGTACTGTTAACAAACCTGGAGGATTAGAGGCAGATGCTGATGAAGCAGGTTCCACTGTAGTAACACTCTGAAGCTGGCTCTTTTTCTGAGTGAGGTACTGCTGCAGCCGATACATTTTGCTGCCTGGGACACACTGTGTCTGGAGGATAAATGCAGCATATCCATCTGCTCTGCTCTCCCAAACATCCCTCCAAGTCTTTTCTGCATTAATCCCAAAACCAACCAAGTTGTCATCTTCATTCCTCACAGGTGGTGCCACTGATCTTCCAGTTAATAATTTAGGAGTTCCTGGATTTCCTGGAAGCTTTTACTGTACTCAAGAAATGAAAGTAGGCTTTCCTTCTTGGGACCCTCAGGTTTAAACTGTCCAGCTCTCTCCTCCTCCTCAACCTTCTTGGTCAAAAATATGGTATAGCCTACATCATTCTCTAGCAGCCACCGGAATGATTTACCTTTGTATTTTCCGAACTGAAGCACATACTCTCCCAGCACCTCTTTTCTGTCTGACACATCTCCTCCTCTCATGAAGACAACAGAGCGGGCGTTCTCCTTGACCTCGTCTTCCCTTTGAGGGCTGATTTGTCCTGGAGATTGGGGTTGTTTTTGATTCTCTTGGCTTCATCTGAGGGATCTTGTCTCAGATATCCAGTTGGTCCTTTCCTGAAGCACACTTTGATCTTGCCTGGGAAGATCACTTTCACCTTCATCCTGCTGTGCTGGTTTTACAAAGAGCTGATTAGTGTTTATGGTCTTATGCATTAACACACTAAATTAATTAACACACTTCTATTCTGATTGAAATGATTTTATTTCTAAATAAATAAAACAACAATTAAATGAATCATTTTATTATGAAATACATACTAATTTCACAATATCCTCTTACACACTATTGTTGTGTTTATCTATTTTATCATAATAAAATGTTATTCATATACTATACCATTAAATATTTGTGTGTACTATATATTAATTACATTAAAGGTACTAACGTGTGTGTACTATATATTAATTACATTAAAGGTACTAACGTTACATCATATATTTTTTAACATTTTATTTGAGTGCATAGTAAGAAATCAATGATGAAACATTCACCTTTACAAACAAAGATACTCTTATAAAATAACAGTTTGTATTTACAACGATGAGTTTGGTTTACTGTGTTTCTTAACGTCACAAACAATTCAACACAAATTAACAATACGATTACATGATAATATACATGGAATGTAAATGATAAAATATATGAATAATAATATATATGCGGTCACCTGAGGTAAAATATGTCTGAAGGTAGTTGTAAATATTTGTTGTAACAAATCTCCGATCGTAAAACAGGTCTTCCCCTCCTCCACTGCGAATGATTGACAGATGACTACGCTTCTTAAATTCCCCGCCACGGAAAAACGAAACAGCGCCATGAAGTCTACGTGTGGCCAAAAGTATATTGCATCCGTAGTGTTAAGCACTACCATAGAGAATGAATGGGAAAAGTTAAGGGAAGTT